>VVHJ01064884.1:0-21354 GCA_015107715.1 Tylochromis polylepis
GTTCCTAACTGTGGAAACAGACAACTTAAATCTCTCAGACAGCTTTCTGTGTCCTTCCCCTAAACCATGATGGTGAACAATCTTTGTCTTCAGGTCATTTGAGAGTTGTTTTGAGACCCCCATGTTGCTACTCTTCAGAGAAAATTAAAAGAGACCCCCTTAAATACTCTCTCATTATTGGATTCACCTGTGTATGTAGGTCAGGGGTCACTGAGCTTACCAAGCCAATTTGAGTTCCAATAATTAGTTCTAAAGGTTTTGGAATCCATAAAATGACAACAGTGCCCAAATTTATGCACCTGCCTGATTTTGTTTAAACAATTATTGCACACTTTCTGTAAATCCAATAAACTTCATTTCACTTCTCAAATATCACTGTGTGTGTCTCCTATATGATATATTTAACTGACATTTTTTATCGTAACAACCAACGATTTATACAGGAAAATAATGACTATTAACAAGGTTGCCCAAACTTTTGCATCCCACTGTAAATAGTAAGGTTAAGATGTTTTTTTTAAATGTATTTTTGTTTTATTTCTCCCTTTTCTGAGTTCTTTGTATATTTATTCATTTGCTGCCTAAATACACTCACATACACAAGCACATTCAAGTACACATACAATTACAACCAATACATTTACACTATAAGGATACCCAGTAAACCTGTATACAACTATAAGTCAACACCTACAACCAAAAATGTTCTTGTCAGTGTTGTTTAGTCTTTCTATTTGTTTTCATTTCTTTTTCCACACATGCAGTGCTTTCCTTTGTTTCTCTATACTTCCTTAATATTATTCTCCCTATATAAGCCCTCCTATATCACCAATATGCCTGTACAATATATGTTAAATACAACTGTTTTATGTAAATGTTGTCACTTTTCCCCCATTACAAAATATGTAATTAATGCATAATTTAAATCAGAAACAGGAGAGCAAATTTAAGAAGCCTGGAAATTATTAGCTAATGCTATTGCCAGTAGCTGATATTATTTGCTAAATAATGGATTCAAATATGGATAAAAAGTAAAAACTAAAATTCTGAAGATAATAAAAATAGAACTGTTGAAAGTGGTCCCTAAACAATGAAGACTATTAAATGGAGTAGAAACTAGAAGTAGTGGATGAGTGATTGAAATAGCAAACCACCAGTGGTTTAAACGTCTACAAATGTGATAATTTGTTAACCATCACTAATAAAAAATAGCAAGCTGAAAGTATTTCAGATCCAGTCTGAAATAAGTTTAAGTGAGCATGACAGATTGTTGATAAAGGGATAACTGAGTCCAGGGCTTTTGGTGTATCTGATAAAAATCCCTGATAAATATCACCCAGTAGGAGGTAATTAACAAGCTGCTCATAATTCATGCTTTTTGTAATCTGTTTTATTTTTATTTTATCTTTATTTACAGATATTGATGAGTGCACAACTCACACTGGGATCTGCGGGCCCGGCACCTGCTACAACACTCTGGGCAACTACACTTGTGTGTGTCCACCTGAATACATGCAGGTCAATGGAGGAAACAACTGCATGGGTGAGTGGTGCAGATTAGTCCTCACTGTTTGCTATTTTTTTCTTCCCCAAAAGTTGTCATAACTTGATAACTTAATTGTTAGACATGATTATATGTCTAACAGTCAAATAGTATTGTGTTAAACCTTTCATAATGCCTAATTACCTTCTCGTATCGCAGACATGAGAAAGAGTGTGTGCTACCGCAACTTCAACGACACGTGTGAAAACGAGCTGTCCTTCAATATGACCAAGAAGATGTGCTGCTGTGCTTACAATGTGGGAAAAGCTTGGAACAAGCCATGTGAAGCCTGTCCAACTCCTGCTACCAGTGAGTTTCAACAAAATCCTTGAAGCATGTACTAAAGCATGGTTTCCATCGCTGATTCTCATCTGATTTTTTTCTCCCAGCTGAATACCAGCTACTTTGTGGTAACCAGGCTCCTGGCTTCATTATTGACATCCATACTGGCAAACCAATTGGTAAGGTCATTACAAGCTCAAGAGTCCCAACCTTCTAATCATGTTTGTTTACTGTTGTGCCTTGTGCTGTAAATATACCACACTTATATTCTGTGGTGGTGATTTTTTGCAGATATTGACGAGTGCAGGGAGATTCCTGGCATCTGCGCTCATGGAGTGTGCATCAACCAGATTGGGAGCTTCCGCTGTGAATGTCCAATGGGCTTCAGCTACAACAACATATTACTAATCTGTGAAGGTAGCACTCAGACTTTAAATTACATTTTTCTTTGTCTTAATTTTCCTTTGTGTTCCTCACACCGTGTCTAATACAACAGGGGAAGACCATGACTTAATAACTATCTTTTCTGTGCACACCTGCTTTTTTTTCTGCACACATCCATACAGTATAGTATCCACACTCGAATTAATACTTTGATAGCCGTTTTTACAATCAGTTCTATCAATATAGTTATTGCTGCCTTTACCAACAAGAATTATCTCCTTGTAAAGGGAAGTACAGTGGCTCTAAGTGGAAATACTTGCCAGAGCCATCAATCACCCAGTACCTGTCAGCAACTGTCTGTACTGTATCAGAGCCAAAATGGCGCTGTTGTGTTTTCATTCCTGCTGTCCATGAGCTGACAGCATGCTCTGACCAGACAGTTATAGAGCCTGTGATTGATGCCCACTGTTTCTCTCCTCCTTCCTCTGGCGTAGATATTGATGAGTGTAACAGCGGGGACAACCTGTGCCAGCGCAACGCCAACTGTATCAACATTCCCGGCAGCTACCGCTGCGAGTGCTCGCAAGGCTTCAAACTGTCTCCCAGTGGGGCCTGTTTGGGTGAGTCCAGATTGTCTGACAGGCTTTACAGGGTTTTTCCCACAGATAAGAGTGGTCATGTAAGGAATCCAGGTAGAATACAAAATGCAGGTGTTCTCTGTACAAAAAATGCAAAGATATCCTTTTTTGGGTTTAAGTCTATTCAGCCTTTCTATATATTAAAAAAAAAATGTATTTAAAGAGTCATTTTAGACTTTGGGAAGCTATTTTCGGGTATTTAAGACTAGATTATTAATTGCCATGATGATAATAACAAAACTTTTTATTGCTGTGCTATGTTCTGCTAATTTTCTTTTGTTCCTTCTCCACAGACCGTAATGAGTGCCAGGAGATTCCTAACGTGTGCAGCCATGGCGAGTGTATTGACACGCAGGGCAGTTATCGCTGCATCTGCCACAACGGCTTTAAGGCCACTGCTGACCAAACTATGTGCATGGGTGAGGAAAACACAATCTAACTGGGAGGGTCACGAGTGCAGACTTTATATCCCATTCCATTCCAACTTTATTTGCAAAGTGCTTCAAAGTAGCTGCAGCTGTTTTGTACATCATATATATATATATCATGTAAAATAAAAAAGAACTTAAGAGTAGAAAACAACACAGGAAAAAAAACAACTATTGTACAAAAAACCAAAAACAAATAAGATCAATGTCTCAAACTGGGTTCAAAACCAAAGAGTATAGATGTGTTTTGAGAATATTTTTAAAAATGGGCAGCAGTGATGTCTGTTTAATGTGCAAAGGCAGTTTATTCCATAGCCTATGAGCAGCAATAGAAAATTCTCTGTCCACTCTGAGTTTCCATTTAGATTTCTTTATGTTTGTATTGGTCAGAAGACCTGAGAGCCTGGGCAGGAGTGTAACAGCCCAGAGCGGTAAGGTGGGGCAAAACCATTGAAAGCTTTAAAAACAAATATGAACAAATATAAGACCTTTAAAATGGACTCTAAAGTGCACAGTTACCAGACATGTAGCAGCATTTTTGACTCTGCTGGAGACGTGAGAGAGTCATAATAAAGTTGGAGATGAAACATAATAAAGGCATGTAGTAAAAAAGTCAAAGCAGAGTTATTATAGTTTTGTGTATGTTCATTAGTTTTCTTTTTTATTATATTGACTTTTTGTTGGTAGTTTTAGTCTTTTTCATTATGTCGGCCTATGTCAGAGGTAAGATTTAGGAAAATCAGTACAGGTATTACAATAAAAACACAACCTTTCAAAAGCAGTTGACTCACAGCCTTGCAGACATCCAGAGACTCAATAAACACGTCCATCAATACCTCATCAGGCAAGTTTTTATAAAATTGTTACAAAACAGATACTAAAACTGTTTTTTTCTATTTTTAATATTTCGTTTATTTCAGATAGATTTCCAGGTTCACAGAATTATTTCAATTAGTTGGTTAGATCTTTTTCAAAAGTCTAGTTTTTATTTTAGTCATGTTTTTTATTTTAGGTTTTTTCTGCACCAAGTTTTAGTTAATTATAATAACCTTATTTCAAAATGCTAGATGGGATAGTTTTCACCTTTAAAGCTGCCTTAAATGAAAGAAGGTGGACTTCACTGCTGCACCAATTTGACTGTTCAGTTTAAAAGCACTGTTCATCATAAAGACCAAATTTGTAAATGTGGGCTTAACACCAATACTAAAGACTAAGACCATCCAAGCTTTATGGTCATCAATACATACAAGAGTGGTTTACCATAATATATATACACTTTATTTAGATGCTATTCTTTTCTGTGTGCAATTCAGACATTGATGAGTGTGAAAGACAGCCGTGCGGCAACGGTACCTGTAAAAACACCGTGGGATCCTACAACTGTCTCTGCTTCCCCGGCTTTGAGCTCACACACAACAACGACTGCATGGGTATGAATCATTTCCTGTTCTTCTCCACAAAGGTCAACGACAGTTCGAGCTTTCTTTGAAAGGTCAACATCTTCTTGACAAAGCTGTAGTTGTCACGTTATTAAAAGTTACACCCTTACAATTCAATAAAAACAGGCTGCCCTTTTCTGTAGCGGTGTGACATTTGGACTGACGTGAAATAAGATTTAGATGTACAGTTTGTGTTCTTACTGTTCTTTGGTTTTGTAGAGAAATATGTCAAACTGTATTAAACATTATATCTTTGAAATCTGGCAGCAAGACAAAGACTTTTTCCTGAAGGCAGCTTTATCAGAGAGTCTTGATACTAGGAAAACAAAAAAGGTTTATTCTTGCTCTTTCTTCTGTTTAACATGTGTCTTTCCAAAACAGGAAGAAATTCAGATGAATCCTAATCTTTACACCAATTACTTTACAGATATAGATGAGTGCAGTGCTCTCCAGGGCCAAGTATGCAGGAATGGACAGTGTATCAACGGGCTTGGTTCCTTCCAGTGTCTGTGCCATGAAGGTTATGAGAATACACCCGATGGGAAGAACTGTGTTGGTGAGTCACCAGTTAAATTTTCAAGAGTAGGAAAACCAGGTTGAGGTACGTGTACAGATCAGGACAAAAATACTGAGCTGTCACTTGAGAAAGCATCATAACAAAAACATAAGAAATCAGTTTAGACTTAGAAAAAGAATTATTGATGCTCACAAAGCAGGAGATGGATCACAGTGTTTCCAAGTGTCAAGAAGTGGAGTGAAAAGTATCGTCAAGAAATTCAAAGAGAGCCAGACAGTAAAGAACAAGCCTGGAAGATGTAAGAAGCAAAAGATTTCAAAGACTGGAAAGAAAACTAGCGAGAGACGTGTCTAAAGACCCCACAACAACTACCAAGACACTAGTGACACTAGACAATTACTAGAACCCTACCTTACGAGGACCAAGGTCCATGCCTGAATACCATCAAATCTGGAAGAGCTTGAGAGATTCGCCGAAGAAGAATGGGCTTTGATTGCTGAGGAGACGTGTGTGAAACAAACAACTGCAGGTTGTTATCCAGCAAAAAAAAAATACACAGTTGACTATTAGCACCAGAGGGGGTTAATCATTTTGACCCTGGTAATTTTTGTGAAATAATTTTGTTTCTCTGAGCAAAGTAAAATAATGTAGGCATCTAAAATACTAATACTGATACCGTATGTTTGGAAAAGCTGTGGTAAAAATCCCTCGCAGCACTTAAGAAATACTTAATTCAGTGTTTGACATACAGTATACAGACACAAGCATGATTTCCTTTGTATGATTTTCACAGATATAAATGAGTGTGTGAGTCTGCCTGGCACCTGCTCTCCAGGAACTTGTCAGAATCTGGATGGATCCTTCAGATGTATCTGTCCTCCTGGCTATGAGGTGCAAAATGACCAGTGCATAGGTAAGACACACAAAGAGGGGGATAGATGCTTCAGTGCAAATGTTCCATACAAAGTCAAACCAGCTTGTTCAAATAATCAGAGTCCTGATAAACACCTCCACTTAAACATCAGGGAGTCAAAGACATTTGCAGTCAGGCCATCTGCTCATACACACACACTCTTTTATGCTCATGTTACAGATATCAATGAGTGTGTGGATCTCAGCCTCTGCCAGTTTGGAACCTGCACCAACACCCCGGGCAGCTTCCAGTGCTCATGCCAGCCAGGCTTTGTACTCTCTGACAATAAACGACGCTGCTACGGTGAGAGAAGCTGTTGATTAAAATCAAGGCACATTGGTGTTGACAGTCGTAAACTTGTTTATCTAGCAGGACATGGAGGAGATCTTTGAAAACAAAGCTGACTCTTTTTTCTGTTTTGCCAGATACTAGAGAGAGCTTCTGTTTCACCAAATTCGAGGCAGGCAAGTGCTCTGTCCCCAAAGCCTTCAACACCACTAAGGCCAAGTGCTGTTGCAGCAAGATGCCCGGAGAGGGCTGGGGACTGCCCTGTGAGCTGTGCCCACGAGAAACTGATGGTTTGTATAACAAAGTCATTAAGCTGTGCAAATACACACAGTAGCATGTATAAAATATTAAAACTGACTTTTATGATGTGTCTCCAGCTGCTTTTAACACTCTGTGTCCCTATGGCCACGGAGCCCTGCCTGGACTGGGCGATGCTCGTGAAGGTGAGCGCTGCAACACTGAGCGAACCTCTTTCATTTGAAGAAAAGTGGTGAGAGGTTTCGATGGGTTAATTCTCTCTCTTTCTCTGTAGATTTGAATGAGTGCCTGGATAACCCAGGAATCTGCCAGAACGGTATCTGCATCAACACAGATGGGTCTTTCCGCTGTGAATGCCCCTTTGGATACAACCTGGATTACACTGGCGTTAACTGCATCGGTGAGATGATTTCTTCAAATAAACCATAAAATGTGCAGAGTTTGCATTTAATGCACACTTTTCTTTTGCCATTTCTGTAACAGTGTAATGTAGTGTAATCTAATATGTTTGTTTTACTAACTTTGATTTTACAAGCAAAACACTGAGCATTTAATAGTTTATCATCAGCAATATCTCCAGTTTTGTAGGCAAAGGCTGGTCGTAGTTAATAAAAAGCACTTCTTTTTAGGAACTATGACCTCTTGGATTTTTTTCTGCTGCATTACCATTATTTATCACCAAAATCAATACAGTGGCCGGGTCTTTTTCCAGCCTTGATTTATTTTGGGATTTAACCTGCTACTGAATGCTTTTAAAATCTGCGGTGCGGCATAAATTTTTGATCAGTTTTAATTACCTCATCTATCTGCTCTCTGGCCTCTCCAGACACTGATGAGTGCTCAATAGGAAACCCATGTGGAAATGGAACCTGCACCAATGTGGTGGGAGGATTCGAGTGTTCGTGCGAGGAGGGTTTTGAACCAGGACCCATGATGACTTGTGAAGGTCAGTCATTCAGGAGTAGCACTAGTCAAACTTGACTTTTCAGAGGACGGTTAATTAAATGACATCTCAAATCAAATCTCTTCTTGACTGCAGACATCAATGAGTGCTCCCAGAACCCTCTGCTTTGCGCGTTCCGCTGTGTGAACACATTTGGCTCCTATGAGTGTATGTGTCCTGCTGGCTACGTGCTGCGAGACGACCAACGCATGTGCAGAGGTGAGCCTGGCACAGCAGATTATTAATGAATAAAAGTGCTGATTTTATTTTGTAGACACCTCATCTGCCTGTGTCATCATATTCATGTGTGGCATACAAAACCTTCTTTAACCTCCCAAGACCCGAACTCTTTCAAGGCATGCATTTTTAATTTCTCTTTGCTATTTGGGCTGATTGGGACCTGATGAATGTAAAAACAAAGAATCATCTTTTTACCTGATGTAGTGTCTGAGAAAAATGATATCCACATATGAGGACATTCGTTTTAAATTTCGATAGAACAGTGGCGGTATAATGTCCTCGTAAGTGGATATCAGGCCCTTGTAGAGAAAAATTTAGTATTGTGGTCTAGACAACCCAAAATGTGATGTCCACATATGTGGACGCCAGGTCCTAGGAGGTTAATGTATTTGCTAAACAGTTTAACATGTTTTTTTAGTGCTTTAGATTTCTGCATATTTAACCTTCCAACCATCTCTTATTCCTCTGAGCAGACCAGGACGAGTGCTCAGAGGGACTGGATGACTGTGACTCCAAGGGCATGACCTGCAAGAACCTTATCGGCACCTTCATGTGCATCTGCCCACCTGGTATGCAGCGCCGACCAGACGGAGAGGGATGTATGGGTGAGTGACAATGACCAACACAGAGAGAGATGGAGTTCTCACACATACAGCAAATATGTGTCAGTGTAACTGGATTTATTCTCCTCTTCACTCGTCCTGAACTACCATCTTTTTTCTCTGCACCCTGGCAGACCTGAACGAGTGCCGCACCAAGCCCGGCATCTGCAAGAACGGCCGCTGTGTCAACACAGTGGGAAGCTACCGCTGCGAGTGCAATGACGGCTTTGAGCCGAGCTCCACTGGAACCGAGTGTATTGGTAAGATTGCTACAGTGTAAGAACCTGCTAGCACACGATGTTCAGATGAACGTGGCCATAACTAAAGTACTGCTTCTGCTCTTGTAAGCTCAGTTGAAGAATTGCAAGCTGATGAATCTCCAGAAACCAAAGCTCTCCTCTTGTTTTCTTTTCCAGACAACAGAAAGGGTTTCTGTTACACAGAGGTCCTGCAGACCATGTGCCAGCAGTCATCAACCAACAGGAACAGCGTGACCAAGTCTGAGTGCTGCTGCAACGCAGGTCGGGGCTGGGGGTCACAGTGTGAGCTTTGCCCACTGCCTGGCACCTTACAGTACAAGAAGATGTGCCCACTTGGTCCTGGTTACACCACTGATGGTAGAGGTGAGACGCTTAGTAATGATACGTGAGATAAGTGAGAGAAGCCTCAATTTTACTTTTGTTATTCTGCATTTAATAATGTTTAATGTAACTGGCACTACAATTCTAAATTACAAGAATGGAAGAATTAATATTGGGAAACATTTCGGGAGACAAAGAGCACTTTGCTGAATTTTGTGTTTCTCAGTGTGGGTGTCTGTCTTCTAAAATCTCTCATTTCTTCCAGACATCAATGAGTGCCAGGTGATGCCGGATCTGTGTCGTAACGGTCAGTGCATCAACACCATTGGATCTTTCCGCTGTCACTGTAATGTGGGATACAAAGCCGACTTCACCGCAACCTCCTGTGTTGGTATGTCTGATCTTTGTCTCTCCTACTGTCTGCCCTTTCCTGAATATTGCTGTGTTCTCACTGTTGTCTTACTTTTTCAGATATGGACGAGTGCGCCCTGTCACCGAAGCCCTGTAACTTCCTGTGTAAAAACACAGAAGGCAGCTACCTCTGCTCCTGCCCCAGAGGATACAGCCTACAACCTGATGGAAAGACCTGCAAAGGTACAAAAGCCCACTCCATCTCTTTGTAGCTTTGTCTAAATCACAACCTGCTTTGTATTGATCGTGTTTATAGCCAGCTGCTGTCTGTGCTAGGTTCTCTTTATTGAACTACTAACTCGAAGGTAATAATTATTAATTTAATATATTTATGTAACAAATATATTATAAATACTAGCATTATGGTTTTGAGGCTTCCATGTTCTATGAAAGTGTGAGCTGTGCCCCCCTGGTGAGCTATGAAAGTACTGCAGGTGGGCCACGAGACATCATTCACAATAAATCCAGTTAATTATTCAATTTGTAAACAAGTGATTTTAATTACCCTGAAATGTTCTTGACTAAATATTTAAATTTTTAAAAAGCAGCTAATAAAGAACTAATAAAACAGGCCGTCATATTTAAGTTATGTAGTATTTGTCAGTGATCTGCCCTCTTTTTATTCAGAAGGCACCCAGTATCAGCTCACTGGCAAGGAAAGAGTTAAAAAAAAAAAGAGTTAAAACGCAATCAAACAAATCAATAAAAGATCAAATTACATCTATGAAAACTCAGATTTGGATTGGTTTACCAGAGTTGTAATTTAATGTTTCACTGGGCCTCCAAATGTTTTCTGATTTCAAACTGGGCTGCAGCATTCTTAAATTATGGAAAAAGCTTTTCCAACTGCTGTGATTTCATTCCCCTTCCACTTCTGTGCCTTCCTCTCTGCTCTGTGAAGATCTGGATGAATGCGCGACAAAGCAGCACAACTGCCAGTTCCTCTGTGTTAACACCATTGGGGGCTTCACCTGTAAGTGCCCTGCTGGCTTCTCTCAGCACCAGACTGCCTGCATTGGTGAGTGCAAAAAGAAAAAGAAAACCATACCTACCTAATTTAGCTTTTTCTGGAAAAGGTCAGTTAAATGTGACACAACACGCATCCAAAGTC
This sequence comes from Tylochromis polylepis, assembly GCA_015107715.1. Classification (NCBI taxonomy): domain Eukaryota; kingdom Metazoa; phylum Chordata; class Actinopteri; order Cichliformes; family Cichlidae; genus Tylochromis; species Tylochromis polylepis. The sequence continues at coordinate 10,579 of VVHJ01064884.1, forward strand.
TTAACAGTTCATGGGTGCAGAAACACTTTTTAAAATCTGTTTCTCTAATTTTGTCAGACAATAATGAGTGCACTGCTCAGAACAGCGTGTGTGGTTCCCGGGCCTCTTGTGTCAACACACCTGGTAGTTTCAACTGTGAATGCTCTAAAGGTTTCTCCTTGGACACAACAGGCTTTGAGTGTGAAGGTAAGCAGGCACGATGTCCTTTACACGTACTTAAAGATAGTCAAGAGAAACGGGTATTTCTGAAAAAGGTTCTGCTGAGATGTTTGTGATCAAGGAAGTAGAAAGGGATCAAAAGTTGTCGTTCCACTGATTTGCAAAGGTGTCACTAAGTGAGAAGTTTTAATTTTTTTCAGATGTGGATGAATGTAGCACCAACCACCGCTGTCAGCATGGCTGCCAGAACATGCTGGGAGGTTACCGCTGTGGCTGTCCTCAGGGCTACGTGCAGCACTACCAGTGGAACCAGTGTGTGGGTGAGTTACGTTGACCCAGAGTCTGTGAGCTTCTTGTTTAGGGCAGTAAGCAGTACAGAGACCAGAACAGAATAGAGGGGCTAATGATTTTAGTAAGTAAGTAAGGCATTTTCTAGTTTTATAATGAAACTATAGATTCATATTTATAATAATAAAACTAAGACAAGCTGGACCAAAAAATTAGAAGTCTGCTGATTTAAGGCACGGCATGAGAGAAATGCTAAAACGGAATTCAGGTAATATAGAAATATCTGGATCAAAATTGTTCGAGACATCTGTATGCTACGGATACATTGTCATATGCAACTCCAAAATATTGATATTATTATTTAAAAGGAAAAAAAATCCACTTAAGGTGATTTATAAAAATATCTTTATTTATTTTTTAATAAGTGTTCTCATAATCAAAATACATTTCCTTTATCTATTAGATTTGCTGCATGTCTGTACGGGCTTTTAGCGTAACACAGATTGTAACATTTCAATATTTTCTGTATCTTGTTGTCTTATCTACTGTTCATCTATTGATAAACAATAGAAATAATTTTAATACACACTTACCGGCCACGTTATTGGGCATATCTTGTCAATACCCGGTTGAATCTGCTTTTGTCTTCGTATCTGCTTTAATTCTTCATGTCACAGACTCAGCAAGTTTTTTTTTTTCTGACAGTTCTCTATAAACCCTAGAGATGGTTGTGCTGGAAAATCCTAGGAGTTTCTGAAACAGTCAGACCAGCCTGTCTGCCGTCAACAACCATACAACATTAAATAACACTTAAAAATCACCCTTTTTCCCCAAATTGAACTTTTGTACAAGTTTACATGCCTAAATGCTTTAGGTCGCTACCATTTGACTAGCTGATGAAATATTTGTGTTGACTAGCAGTTCAGCTGGTATACCTAATAAAGTGGTCAGTGAGTGTATAAGAATCTTCTTATCTTCTCATGTCTCTGAACTTCCTCCCTTCTTTCATTGCAGATGAAAACGAGTGTCAGGGAGCATCAGTTTGCGGCTCGGCCTCCTGCTATAACACTCTGGGCAGCTACAAGTGTGTGTGTCCCTCTGGCTTTGACTTTGACCAGGGTGTTGGTGGCTGCCAAGATGTAAATGAATGTACCACGACCACAAACCCCTGCATCTATGGCTGCTCCAATACTGATGGAGGCTACCTGTGTGGCTGTCCTGGAGGTTTCTACAGAGCAGGACAGGGGTGAGGGAACAAGCGTGCCACACGTGGTGTCACATTTTACCAAAGCATTTTTTGTGATACTAATCTTGAAATGAATTTTCTCTGTGCACACACTGAACTTTGCTGATATGTTTGTCTCCACCCAGTCACTGCATAACGGGCTCAGGTTTCCCAGGCCAGCATGTAGAGGGTGAGGATGATGACAGTCTGTCTCCTGAGGCCTGCTATGAATGTAAGATCAATGGAGGAGGAAAGAATGGACGACACAAGCGTGATGCTGATGAAAATGAGCTCAGTCAGGTATATTTATTAACTGATTCTCAGTGCTTGTAATAGTTTCTTCTGGTTTCAAGTTGAACTTTTTTAGATTATGAGAATTCACAGTCATCCTTTTTATTCTTGTTCTCACTTCAGGAACCGGCAGTCAGTATGGCCAGTGTGGACACGCAGGCCTCTATCCCTATTAACATCTCTCTGGCCTCCTTGCTCAACAAGGAGCCTCTACTTGAGCTTCTGCCTGCCCTGCAGCCCCTGGAGCACCACATCCGTTATGTCATAACCCACGGCAATACTAATGAACACTTCCGCCTGCTGGAACGCCGCGATGGAAAGAGCGTACTCCGACTTGGCAAGAAACCACCTCCACCAGGATCTTACCGGTTGGAGATTGCCAGCCTTCGGCTGTTTGGGCCCCGAAAACTGCACCAACTAGAAAAGCAGCATGACATTGACTACCTACAAGGGGAAATAGGTGACGCCCTGCGCATCAAGCTCCACATCCACCTGCACTGAGCTCAGAGTGCGATCCTGCTCTGGACTGATCTCTAAAGCCTTTGAATTTTAACCTTTTATCCAGTAACTCCTACACAAAGCCCCCCTACAGGACCATCACACCAACAGGGGGCAATCGAGGACTATGAAAGACTGAGTCAGTTGCCCCAGCTCTACCACCACTTTGTTAATGTTCAAATTATTATATGTTCTTGTTTTGTGTTTTTGTTCTTTTTGTTTTACCCCTCCACTCCTACCTGACCCAGCGCTCGTTCTCCACTGAGAGAACCAGTGGAGGAGATACAGAGAGGTGTCTTTGTGCTTGGACCACTGCCACCGCAACCAAAACAAGACAAGAAAGGAAAAAAAACAGCAGACAGAAGGCTCATGAGTCCATGAAGCACTTTTGCAGATGTGCACCACAAGAAATTACACAAAACAAAGCTTTTATTAGAAGTTAAGTGCTGAGAATGGCCAAAACTGTCTTTAGACTAGTATTTAAATCACAGGCAGCATCTACAAATGTCATTGTGTGTAGTAGCATAAAGAAAAATAGAGATTAAGTTTCAAGATAAGGGTGCCACTATGGTCTAAGAACAAGCTTACTTCTCTGTGATCTTGGGCGATCAAGGTTTGCCCCTCACCATATTGTAGTAAGTCATTTAATGTATTTGTGCTGTTAAAAAACACAAAGGACTGCAACGTATACACAGCATTTCAGGTTCAATTAGTCCATAGCGCTCTCTGTTTGACATCCAGATGCCAACGTGTCTTTTTCAGAAAACAGCAAGTTCTCCTCTCATGTGACTGATGTTCGTCCTGCCTCGCAGCAGAAAGCAGGGATGAGCGTGTTTGCGTGCGTGCGCGTGTTGTCACGTTTGGTTACCTCAGTACTTCTCAACACCATGCTGTGATGCTAACTTTAAAACAAAAGAGGGTGCTAATGTCCCTCAGCATCCATCGTGAGCAGGGAATACAGCAGTTAGTTGCTCGTAGACTTTAAAGAAGATAGATCAGGTCACGTTTGTATTTAACCTTTAAGTGATTATGACTTCAGGAGCACTGATTCAGGACCTGGGAGCCAGCTTTTTCATTTAATCAACAGTCTTCTTACTAATGTTGGCTGTCAGAGCCTTATAGCTTCTCTGAGTTTTACTACAATCACACATTTAATGCATAAAAGACAACAAATGACATTAAGCTGACTTTATCTGACTTCTTTGGCTTTACTGTGAGCTTGGTGTCTGAGGACTGAGCCTTATTTACAACACAACACATCTTTTTTTCACACATGCACTGCGGCCCTGAACTTTTCAAATAATTAACTGGCCGATGTGAAAGCGAGGACACAGATGTCCATTTCACTCAAACTTAAGAGCATCTGTTGAATTCACCAAATGTAAACGGGCATCATGCATCCGGCTTCTTGCACACTCTACATAAATGGCACCGTCCAAACCAAATGGAGTATCTCCAGAAGCCAGAATCATCTCCTGCTGTGTACTTCATGTGGGAAATGGCAACTTCGGATGTTGTACCAACCCAATTCTCCCGACACTTTCCAGAATTCATGTGTGAAAACAGCTGAAGGGACATACACATGAATGCAGTAGCAGCCTCAAAGGTACATGACATGTTAAGCTGTAACTAAAAGCAGTACTTTGCAGAGTAAAGGCTTGCACATTAGAACACAAAACCTCACAAAAACAAGAATATGCTTCAGGTCATACATCCTTTGTCATGATTTTTTTTTTCTCTCAAAGAGAAAAAAGGTGCTACATGATACCATACGCTGTAGAAGAAGTGCAGTCTTGTCTGGATTGCAAACATGTCATTTTTACCAGGTTTTATTGCTGTTGTCTCCGTCTTTTGTATTGTCTCAGTGCTGATAAACCAATATTATTATTAAACTTGCTTCTTGAAGATTTAATTGTATATTTTTAAGTGAAATGTAGATTTTTTTAAATGTCACAGCTGCCAGACCAAATATTCACGGTAAACTGCAGATTGAAGGCTTTTAAGTGCTGTTGGCTGCTTTGAAACCAAACCAAAAGCAAGCATGTGCTTGGTAATCACTGACTGACATTTTAAGGCATTGTTCTCCAGTCAAATCAGTCTTTGAGATAATCAGGAGCCCCGCCATCTTTTATTACAAAAAATAGGGAAGCTTACACTGTCTGTACAATGTCACAATGATCAAGGCAAACATGCCAACCATGCTTGGACCTATGGTGCTAAATGGTAATCCTTTTCTTTGAAAACTTGAGGTTGCTGTATTTTCCCACAGCAAAGACAACGTTTATAACACATAACCATTTTCTAACCTGGGAACCTTTGTATGCTTTGTATCTTTATTCTCATTTTGTAATTTTTTTTTCTTTTTTTACTTGCCACTATGTTTTTTGTTTTTGTTTTTTTAAAGGCATTGTGTTGCCTGTGCTTACTGTATCTCAGCTTCAGTGTCAGACTTGAATATCGTCATCATCGTCGAGGTATCGTGTACTTAATGAAAGCAGTATTTGTCATACCTGTTGATCCCAGAGTTTAACTGAAAGCTGATATGACAATCATCCAGTCACACAGCATCTACAAGATGAGGATCACGTAATAAATCAGCCATCATGGGACATCCTTTAACATCATCTCTGAAAACCAAAGATTTATGACACCAAATGGCAGTCTGTAAAACTTAGAGTGATTCATATTATATTGTAAACCTTTGTCCAGTGACATAAATGGCAATAAAGTATTGTGGGTTATATTTTTAAGTTGTGTATTCTTGGCACTGTGTCTTTGTAGAGAACTAGAGAACGCATATGATAGAGTGCTAAAAGAGGAACTGTGGCATGAGGAGGTGTGACAGGTGAGTGAGATAACATCAGTGATCTGCTCTGACCCCCTTCTTGTTTATGATGGTGACAGACAGGGTGACAGATGAAGTAAGGCAGGAGTCTCTGTGGACTATGATGTTCTCAGACAACACTGTGATCTGTAGTGAGAGTAAGGAGCAGGTGGAAGAGAGCCTGGAGAGGTGGGGGTATGCTCTGGAGAGAAGAGGAATGAAAGTCAGTAGAAGCAAGACAGAATGCATGTGTGTCAATGAGGGGGAGACAGGTGTAACAGTGAAGATGGAAGCAAGAGGAGTTTAAATACCTGGAGGTCAGCTATCTTAAGCAACAGATACTGCACAAGAGAGGTGAAGGAGAGAGTGGAGGCGGGGTGGATTGGGTGGAGATGAGTGTCTGGGGTGATAACCTTGTCTCCAAACCACTCAGGTTGAGCAGTTTGGAGACAAGGTGAGAGAGGCTGAGAGGGTTCGGATGTGTACAGAGGAGGGCTAGTGGATATGTTGGACAAAAGACGCTGCATATGGAGCTACAAGGCAGGAGGAAAAGAGGAAGACCACAGAACAGGATCATGGATGTAGTGAAGGAGGGCATGCAGACAGTTGGTGAGATGGAGGCAGATCATCAGCTGTGGCAACCCCTAAGGGAGCAGGTAAACAAAAAGACATCTGCACTTCAAAACAATATGTTTTTTAAGGTATGGTGGGCCTCGGTGCAACCCCTCGTTGTCTGAAACAGCTGCTTATCTCCTCTCCCTTTAAGGCCTCTTTTCCTTTAAGCCAGCTTTCCTCTGATTGGCCGCTCCTCACAAACAGAAGATTTAAACAGCAGCATCCAAAAGGAGCAGCCAAAAAAGAAGAAGATTCTTGGGTTGACCTTTTCTGTGTAAATGGCCACAGCTAGCAAAAGCGACACAAGGAGACTATAGTAGTTAACTAGCAGTCCTTTTATTTCATTTCAAACATGAACAACATGGACTACACACACAGTCCAGCTCTCAGTGGAAATTATATAAGAGTAATTGAAGAAGAAAATCATATTGTTTTTCACTGTTTCGCCCCAGCGTATCAAAAACAAAGCATATAGTCAGAAAAATATTGAATTATAAAACTCAAAAAAGCAAAGATTTTTCCTTTGCCTCCTTCTACGACTGGGCTGCATAACTAGCTCAAAAATCTACAGTCTAAAGGTTGATACAGTAAGAGGAAGAGAGAAAAGGATAGCAAAAGGAGACTCCAAAACCTGAGTCAAGAATAGAAAAATAAAGCTTTGTTTTGCCTAAAGGTTGCCGTTTGCTTCATCAACACGATTGGCAGGCTGACTACAGCAAAGGATACAACCAAGTAACATAAACTCTACTCGCAGTAATAAGGGATTATATAGTTTCAGTATGGCTTCTCAGTTACAGACACAGAAACACACAAAACATACACAGACAAGATTTTTATAGAGCCACAAACTACCTGCTTGGGCCTTGAAAAGCATCTGGAACTGTTCAGTGTAAGGAATCAGAATAAGCACAAAAAAAGGTGTTTTTGTGCTCCTTGCTAAGCACTCAAAACTCAGATTCTTCGTGATGGGCTTCAGTTCATTAAAGGGGCATCTGCTTAAATGTAAACTCCTTCAACTAAGCTCTAGCTGTGTTTATGCAAGTGAAGTGTTTTTTAAAAATAAAAAAAAAATTTAAAAAAATCTAGCTTTGAGGTTAGTTGTGTGAGTTGTGAGTGAATATTTCCCAAATCCTATTAACCTAGCCCTAAAGTGATGTTGTGGTCTGGGTAGCATGTTTTGACTATTACAGTAGGTCTGGTTAAGGCAGCTGTGCAGCTCAATATTTCTGTATGTCACAGTCCAAATATTTGGATCTGAGTGAATGTTTGGCTTGCAGGGCGAGCCTCATGTCGAACCACAGTTGTTATGGTTACTTATGGTCCTGCAGCCGAATATTTACACCAGTACACAATGGTAGTGATACAGTATAAACTTCCTGCAATAGTTAACATCCTTCTTAAGCAGTGCATTCACAATGTTATGTCCCACTTCACCTCTAAACCAGTCCATGCTTTGAAACAGTCTCTCTGTGTGCAATGAAACATTCCCCTGCCCGTGCCACCCTACACCAGTGCATAATCAAACTGACCCCTCTCCAGCCCCTCCTTGTGGTCAGTCCAGGATGATGCAGGCATGCGGCTGTAGGGGTCCAGAAGGATCCTGAAGCATCTGACCAGCAGGAAGACCAAGAAGAGCATGAGGAGGCCTACAAAGGCCAAAGCAGTACGCTGCTCTGTGTCCACCCCAACCAAGGCCAGTGGAGGGCTGCTGCTGCCACCGCCATGATTGCCAGTGAGGGAGGAGCTGGCTGGGGACAGCAGCAATTCATAGTCAAGTGTGGGCACATCGTTCATCCTCCACGGGGCCCGAAGACAGGGCTTACACACTGACTGGATGGTTGGTGTGTTGGGTGGAGGTGCAGAGAAGGAAGGGAAGGCGTTCATTTAGGAAATGTTGAGGGGAAAGGTCAAGCGATGAAAGTTTTATATTGCAGACCCTGTTTATTTGATAAGAAGTTAGTTACCAAGTGAGACGCCCGCAAAGCGTGATGCGTTTGTCTAAGATGAGTGCAGTCCAATCATGGTAAGTCCTATGGTCACCACTTTATTTTATCAAATCTAGGCCAGTCAAAGTGACATGACCCAGACAGCTTTGACTCTAATGTGTTCTGACAGTGTGACAAACACACATACACACACACACACTTTTCAATTAATATGGACTATTTTTTGTGTCACACATTTGACTAAAAAGTCTAATGACGCTCAGTGGCTTTCCTATTTGAGCGCCTGCCCTCAGGCAGTCATGTTTTTAGTGTATTTATCGGAGCCACAGCAGCTCTCATTCTCACTCTCAATTTCACAGAGCAGACAGGACGTGACACTGCCTCCTGCTAATGCAAACGTCACTGATGGAGGTCAAGGTCAGCGTGCTCTAAGGGAGTTAATAGCACGCAGATGGACTTCTAACACCAAGTTGGGTTCAGCTGTTTTAGCACGTGTCTCGCTGTTGTGACACTAAACTGAAAAGCAGACACAAGTGGTACACTATTTAAAGCACCTGCAGAGGCCGGCAGCCTGGTGTGCGTGCGTCTGTGTGGGTACATGTGTGGGTGTTTGTATGTAGCTAATCAGATTGGGAGGTCAGTTGCTCAGTGGCCCTGAATATAAAACAATGCATAACCTTTCCTGACACTGTCTGTTAAATGCTAAGTTTTTCCTTCGACCAGCTGGAGCGTGATAAGTGGGTCAGAGCTGTCAAACGCTGAAATGAGTCCTTTCCGGCGCCTCCTTCTGGAGTGATCGCTTCAGAAAAATGCCCTTCTTGACAAGCAGAGAAACAACGAGAGGTAGAAAATGTTTTCAGACGGTCTGAGTTTATCTGTCCAAAACGTTAAGCTGTCAGTCACAAATGAAAAGGGTCTTCATTCAGATGTGGACTGGCAGAATCTTTTTTATGGGCTTGTTCCACTCCTCAGCTGATATGAAGCGGACCTAGTGTCGTGAGATTGTCTGGATTAAGCTGAGCAACTACTCCCCAACCTGAAAGAAACACAAAAGAAAGCCACCTGGTTAGAAAATTGTTCAAATTGTCCCTAGTATCCCTATAATTAAGACATTAAAATTTGCACCATACAACCTTTGCACCATCATTCCATTAGAATGCACTGTTTTTAATGTGAAATATAACAAGAAGATTAAGTCATCCCATTCTCATTTTTCCCCCCACAGTGTGATTATTACAATCCCATGCTTAATAAGCAGCAGTGACAGAGATATAAACCATCTGTGAGAACACACCACTAGCACCCCCTATAATGACACTCAATTAGGACTCTGATTACACTGCCATTATAGCCACATTAGCAGTAATGACTGCATGATTATAAACACCGATACCACGCTGCCTCGCCCATATTTGTTGGTGCACTGTTACACCAGGACTTTCATTCACTTGTTGACCCCCTTCATTCACATGCTCACACGATTGAGGGAAAGACAATGTCCTGAGGAGCCTCATTAATAATCTAAAATCACATCTCCTGTGGCCGACCAGGTTTCAAATCATTGAGGAAAGATGATACGAAAGCATTTTTTACCCGCTCACCTGTCTGAATGGAGTGGTGGCTGCACTATTTGCTTAAATAAACATGATACCGAGAGATGAGGGAAACGCAGCATGTCTGGGAGAGGCAGTGGTTATGAGAAAGAGTGGTGAGTGGATGCACAGCAACTGAGAGGGAGAGATGGGTGAAAAAGAAGGAAAATTGAAAGTGTCATTTAAGGGGAAATTAATAGAAGTGCAGGGATTAAGAATTTTGCATTTATTAATGATTTACAGCAGCCAAGCTACTGACCTACGCAGAGCATTATGGCTACGTTAAATAAGAAGAAAAACAAGCAAGTGACTCAGTGTATAGGGAGTCAAACAGGAGTGTAGGAGGAGAGAAAGGCTGATAGAGGAGCTAAAGATGGATGAACAGAGCAGGAGTTCCTGTGGCGAACAGGCAGCAGTACAGAGGAGAAAGGAGAGGTTTGCTGGCACAGACTGGACTGAATCTCCTCTGCATGACCATGGCAAAATGCCTTTGCCATACACTCTGTGTCCCTCTCTCTGTGTGTCGGGTTCAGTTCAAAGGTTTTCTATCTGCTACTTCATCAGCCGGTGTCTCTAGGGTGCCTGGTGCCCCAGACTGGCAGCAGGATGACACACTTGGGAGGTTGCGATCATGCTGTGAATGAATGTGCACTTCTGTGTGTGTACAAAATAGACCTGCTGCGCACGCAGCTCCAGATTTTCACTGCCTTTGAGTGATGTGATTTCCTAAAGTCCTGAAATAGGCCCCAAAACCTTGAAACTGATTTCAAAGACGATGACGATGAGAACGGACAGCGTCACACATTTAAAAACTCAGAAGAAGCTTTTAAACTGTTATTACACTTTTACACAGTTTTGCAAACAAATCAACAAAGTCTCCGGATCACTGGTTTATAATCTTGATGCATGCTTAATCTTCCAGGTAAGGAAATCCCAAAAAGTTGATTCTGTTCATGTGGCTGTAGCGGTCTCAGTGTGTGACGGAGGTGTGGTCCCTGACTCAGCTGCAGGGAAGGGAGGTTGGTGGGACAGGTGTGCAGGATTAATTAACGAGGTCTCTCCCATATATATAAAATAAAAAATTCCCCTGTGGGTGGTCTATCCTTCAAGCTCGGGTCCTCTACCAGATGCCTGGGAGCTTGAGGGTCCTGCGCAGTATCTTAGCTGTTCCTAGGACTGTGCTCTTCTGGACAGAGATCTCCGATGTTGTTCCTGGGATCTGCTGGAGCCACTCACCTAGTTTGGGAGTCACTGCGCCTAGTGTTCCGATTACCACTGGGACCACTGTTACCTTCACCCTCCACATCTTCTTGAGCTCTTCTCTGAGCCCTTGGTATT
>VVHJ01064886.1:21198-34163 GCA_015107715.1 Tylochromis polylepis
TTTTTTAATTTGTGTTTTTTTTTTTTTTTTTTTTAAATAACACATGCATGCTTTTAATTTGAAAAACATGACAGTCACTGACAGCAGTGACATCAAATTAGTGCCATTAGTGGTAAGCGTTCCCACCGGTCTCTGCAGTTTGCATGGAGACACCGTCAGAGAAAACGACGGCTGCTTGGAAAGACTCCAGGATATCAGCAGCCCCTCATCCTCCACCTCCTCCAGGCACGCCACAACCTGATGGAGGTAGACAGGGTGGGGGGCAGAGACAGATAGAAAATAGTAACAGGCAGTTATAACAATAGATATTCTCTGTGCAGCGAATTCTCATTAATAACTAATTGTCTTACATTAAAATGCACCAGGTAACAGGTGGCAGAAAAACATTTCACATTTAATGACCACTGCAATGAGGGCACAGATGACATGCGACTGTCTGTGTAAATTTTCACATTTGAATAACAATGCAAATCATGCTCTGACATTTGTTTTTTTAGAGGTCTGGTCTCCCACGTACAAATTGCAAAAATGCAGGTGCTGTGCTTCAAGTACCTTTGCCACTACAGGTGCTGTAGTGATCTGATAGGTGTCCATGGAAATGGCAGCTGGTGACTGCTGGGTGACTGTCACAGGTACCGTGACCCTGTCTACTGAACAATTACAGTGCAAAATCTGCAAAATAAAAAGAGAGGAGGACAAATACTCATGCACACATACACTCAAAATGTATTGCTCCAGATATCACAGTTATAAGCAAAGATTACTAACCATTCGGTTTGCTGACTGGTCAGTGCAGGTCACGCTTTCTATTGCAGAGGCAGCACTTATCTGGAGGCTGCTGTCAAAAGTGATCTGAATGGAGCTCTGGCAGAGACAGAGGAAGAGAAAAATGTCCCAAACATTACACATGAGAAAGAGAAAAGAGACTTGGAGATGACAAAAGATGTAACAGTGCAGGGATACAGCCTTTAATGCAGCTGACTAGCAGCTGGGTATGTGGAACTTGCTTTATGGATCTTTGATCATATCATAAAGTAAAATGCTAATTAATCCTGGTATTTAATACATTGTAACAGTGTCTGCTCGCAGATAGATCTTTATAGATCTTCCTTAAAGTCGCTGTATAGACACTGACATAAGACAGTGACTGTGTCGTTCACATGCTGCTCATATAATGCAATCTTTAAAAAGTAAGAACTACTGTTTGTTCCTGTTTGTACAATTCCCTGCTAAAGCAACCACACTGTCTTTGCAGAAGCCAAAATGTTCCTTATAGTTGTGTATGTGAAAGAGCCACTACGGTTACTATGTGATCATTTTCTTGTGTTAAATTACAAGGTGCAAGTGAAAAGACTGATAGTAGAATTCACATATATCTATAGTTACTCTTGTAAGTGCTATACGGCTATAAAAACGCATGCAAATGCATTATTGAATTTACAGTTCATGGCCGACCACAATGGTGATTTAAGCCCAGGCAGCCCCATGGATTAGTGGGCTCAAATGAAAAATGTCCGAAAATACTGGCAAACAAAACAACACATGTAGTGGTAATTGTGTTAAGAATAAATTATTATGAGGTTTTATATAATCCTTTTTTGTAATCCTTCAGAAGTTGGGAGATTTAATGCTCCTGGCTGCTGAGAAAACCCCATGTCTCGGACCTCGTAGCAGCATCTTTTTATCAAGTCAGTGCTTACTCAAGCTTACAGCCGGGCACGTTTTCCTGTGTGGAGGACAGCCCTAACAAGAGGAATAAGTAACTCGGTTTTAAGAAAAGATTCAGCAGAATCACACAGGCACAGCAGTGACCTACTATCACTATGTGTGCGCGTGTGCCAGAAGATCTGTTTTACTGGACGGCTTTAACTGAGAAGTGAGAGAAAACAAAATCCCCTATTGTTAGGGCATATGCTCCACTAGGTCCAAGTCCAATCTGTATCAAACACAACAGCGGAGGCAGGGCAGAGGTGGGAGGATGATATAACAAAGTTTGTGGTGTGCGTCTGTGTGTTTGTCACTTATTGCAGCCAGAAGGGCAGGAAGCCAAGTGCAATGCCGCAAGCTTACGTAGGTTCCCCTGGACTAACACTGCAGTCACATGACCGCAGCGTACAACCGGCTGTGTTTACTTCGGTTGGCTGGAGCCTCTAAAACTGCTCAGTCACCCAACTGTTCATTTGGTTTAAAGTGCAGAGCAAATATGATATATCAGATTCAGAAATACAGCTTAAACCCTGCCTGTGTCACTGCAGGCGGACACATTAGCATCTTTGCCATGGAACTAAATGGAGTCATCCAGCAGAAATTAGTATGAGGAAGGCACAGCAAAGGCCATTTTTTAGACTGTTTTTACAGCATTTTGCCTGTATTAGATGGCTTCTAGTGTAATTGTAGAGTAAATATGGGAAGACAGGCAACAAAGGCGCCTGGAGTGAAATGAGGACATCACACTTTGATCGCCACCAGAAAACAAAAAAAAAAAACACCCTCGAATCCAGAGTCAGATTTCTGGCAAGCCAAACTGCACTTACAGCAGATTTGTGTTTGTGTGCATCAAACTTGCTAATCCGTGTTGAAAGGAAACTTGCAAATTTCCTTTTTTTTTTTTTTTTTTGCAAATGACTTCAGCAAACATGGCAGCAAAATATTGCCAACATGTGTCAATCACTCACCATTCATGGGGAAAAGAAGGCTGGCTCGCTCCAGCTTTGTTCATAATTTTGGTTAATAATCATTTTCTAGGCTTGTCTTTTTTTTCCAGCACTGTCCTTTTCTGGGTTTGTTGTAAGATGTGCCTGAAAAATTATTTTGGGAAAATCTTCGGCCATTATCGTTTACTGTATTTTAGCAAGTTAATAGAATATCTAATTAGTGGTAGGTTTATGGTTCCTCTTCCTTCCAAGGATTTTACACCCATTGGCTTTATAAGGAGCCATCTGGTGCACTGTGGTGTTTTGTAACCTCCTTGGCAGAGGCTACAGACCTCATTTTGTCATGGAGAGGGCAGTGCTAGTAGCATGGCCACTGATTTGTCCTTGTGAACCACCGCTGTTCAACAGAGTGTATGTGAGGGGTATTTCTGGGTAGAGACAGTTCCTGAGGACATCCATAGTGTCACTTCAGGTTTGTCAGCATCCCCCCCTTTGGGTCTAACTGGCTGAACGCCTCTGAAAAGCATGTGGGTCAACCAGAAATACACTCCCCCATGGCTTCCGATGACCCTCATTTTCCTTCCCTATATTTTAGGCTATCTGAGGTTCCTGCTACAACAGGGTGCATCACTGGAAAATTACAATGTTCATGCACAGGAATTATTTAAAAGAAAAAACATACATAAAATTATTATTTATGTAATTACTCGAAATGGCAAAATAACAGACAAGGTCTGTGTGAGGGCAATGTCAACAAACTGAATGTGTGCATGCTGCCATACTAAAAACAGCTGGAGGGATACACCTTGGACACTCTCAGTCCAGTCCTGTGATGGACCATGATGGACACGGAGAGTCAGACAACCGTTAGCTCTACAAATGGAACTATATCTACTGTCTCCACTTCTTCTATCAATAATGCAACTAAAATTAGCATTTTTTGTATATACTGTATGAAAGATGGATGGAGCCACTGTGACTTCACCCACTGCTTGCTATGAAGCCTCGATCTACGTGGTTTTTACTATTGCCATCTTAGTGATCTGAAACTGGATGTCTGACTGAGAAACAAAGGAAACTGTAAGCCCATTAGCTAGTTACTTGAAGCTGATCCTAGATAATTGTTAGAATTGAATTTACAAAATGGACTTCATGTTCTATTTAATATACCTGAAACTAGCCACTAAGCTGATGATTTTTACTGACATCATACAGCAAGCAGGCATCAGAGTGCAGCATTCACCTCCACTGGTTTTTGCAACCAGAGGAGTCGCTCCATGATGGCCATTAAAAAGACCATCATTTTTTTTATATTGCCTACAATTATTTTCTACAGCTTCATAGCTTCATTATCTCACAAGCTATAAATCTGGAAGTGAGAGTACAGAGAGAGGGAGTTCTTGATTACATTCAAAGGTTTCTCCTAAAACCAAATGGCTAACATGTGAGATTAACATGCTGTTGTCAGTACTTCTTTTTACACTTTTAGGAAAGCCATAGTTTTTTAGTCCTGTTTTACTGTATACTGTTGTGCCAAAAGAATTGGCTACACTAGCTGCCCTACTGACAATAAAATGTTCAAATATATCAAACCTGTCCTTCCACTAACCATTACCTATTCAATTACATGTTTTTTATATATATTTTTTTAACTAATTTACTAGTTAGATATAAAACAAATATCCATCCATCCATTTTCTTACACTCACTTTTACGCTCAGCTCTCGCTTCACCACGACAGACCAGTACAGTGTTCACATCATTGCAGCCACAGCACCAATCCATCTGTTCATCTCCCGCTCCCGTCACTCGTGAACAAGACCCCGAGATACTTAAACTCCTCCACTTGGGGCAATAACTCATCCCTAACCCGGAGTGGGCACTCCGCCCTTTTCCGGCTGAGGACCATGGTCTCAGACCATGGTGCTGATTCTCATTCCCGCCTCTTCACAGTAGGCTGCGAACCGCTCCAGTGCGAGCTAGAGGCCACCACCTGATGAACAGGACAGAACCACATCATCTGCAAACAGCAGAGACAAGATTCTGAGACCATCCATGTGGAAGCCTTCTGCCGCTTGGCTACACCTAGAAATTCTGTCTATAAAAATTATGAAGAGAATTGGTCACAAAGGGCAACCGTGGTGGAGTCCAACACCCACCATGTGAAAGCTTTCACAGGTTTCACAGTAGTCCTGTAAAAACTTAAGAGGAATTAAGAGAGGAATTAGCAGCCAGGTGATGCTGATCAAATGCACTGGTATGTCCACTGGACATACCAGCATTTTCACCCAAAGGTCAGAGCATGCAATGCTCAGACTGCGCAAACCCAAGAACTACATCTCAGACTCTACAGGCATCAGGTAGCATGTTAAATGTTAAAAGTTCATGACAGTACAGTTAGAAAAAGACTGAACCAGTGTGGCTTGTTTGGAAGGGTTGCCAGAAGAAAGACTCTTCTGTTTAAAAAGAACATGGCAGCTTAGCTTTGCAAAGCTACATCTGAACAAACCACAAGATTTCAGGAACAATGCCCTTTGGACAGATGAGATGTTTTCTCAAAATGCACCGCCACATTTGGAAAACACCTAACACAGCATATCATCACAAACTGCTCACACCAACTGCCGAGCACGGTGGTAGAGGGGTAATGATATGGGCTTCCTGTGTTTTGCACCTCCGAGGTCTGGGTACCCCGTAGTCTTTCACTTCACAGTGAACTCTTCTGTATACCAAAGTATTCTACAGTCAAATATAAGGCCATCTATCTGATAGCCAAAACCTGGCTGAAATGTGTCATGCAACAGATTTCAATCATAGCAGAATATCAACAAGCAAACTGGCTGAAAAAAGAAAATTACCGAGGTTTTGCAACAGCCCAGTCAAAGTCCAGACCTCAAATCAATTGAATCTAAAGAAAGCCGTGCATAAACGAATGCCTGGAAACCTTGATGGACTTAAGCAGTTGTACAGAGTCAGCCAAAATTCCTCCAGAGTGCTGTGAGAGAGTGATAATGTTGCATAAAAAACAAGTGCTGCAAGTTATTACTCCTCTAGACTCTTTTAGAAACTACTGAATCAGGGAGTGTTCTTAGCTTTTTACAGGACTGCACCGAGTCCCATTAAAACTTTTTTCTACATTATACCTAAGGATTGTAAAAAGATGCAGAGAATCTGGAAAGACAGTAGTGCCTTCAGTATCCAGTAATCCATCTTCACTTCAGAATTTGTTCAGGTACTATTAAATTTACATGTTGGATATTAGTTGTGCCGGTTTAAATGCTGAGTCATAGCAGCCACAGAAAGAAGTTGGCATAATAGTAGATTTTGGCTGTTCAAATAAAACTGGCTGGTGAAGATGGAGCTCATCATTAGCTCTGACTAGAAGATAAAAAGGTTGGTTTCCTGCACTATGGTATCAAATCAGCGCTGAGTGTTTAATGTCCCCTGTTGTTAAGAAGGAACCTACTTGAGAATAATCATAGGGCATTAATCATCTACCAGCAGCTCTCAGAGGGAGAAGAAGTGAACTGTGTCCTCAAGCTATTCACCAGACTCTTTATAATTGCAGATTGTGAATATACAGGGAGCTTCCTTCCCTGCAGATGTACGCTCGTTTTGTCCTCCCCTACCACTCGGTAATGATGGCTTGACAGCATGTGTCAGCTGCACACACAGGCTGCTGATGCCTTATGATCTGCATGTCTGGGGCGGCCAACCAGTCCAGTCCTTCAAGACTCCTCTACAAACTAATCCGGCCAGAGACATCTGAGTAGCTCCATATCAAGTCATTTCTTCTGAGGCAAGATTATATCCAGAGGCTCACGCAGTAAATACTTCAGCAGACAGGACATTTTCGCTGGGTAAACAACTGAGAACTGAGTCTGCATCATGGGATTATGCCCCAAAGCTACAGGAAGAGACCAAAAACACAGATATGCTGCTGCTGATGTTTAAATAAAACCATGCTATGCAATTCATGTCAGATCAGACGTAGTTATAGTCTGCGTTAGAAGTGAGCATTCGAGATAACTGTGCAGAATGTAAAAATCACTAGAATCTGACACAGGAAGGCATCAGAGAAGACATCCTTCTGTTAACATCGAGGCAACAAGCTGTAATGAAGCCTTGGGGCCCTCGGTGGACTACAAAGACAGACGAAGCATGAGAAGGGGGTGGGGTGCAGCTGGTGGTAACAAGTATTAGTTATTGAGACAAGAGGTAGACTCAGTGTATTTTTGAAAACCGTGAAGAAGAATGAAGCACGACTGGTGCTCCACCTGTTTACCCTGGGTTTGCAATTGTTTTCTCTAATCTATATCAGATACTGCGTGTCGGAGACAGAAAATCAAACCTCATGACTTTAAGTATCTGCAAAGAAGAAGCCAGATGGAGCAGGATGCCTAGCTTCTTTGTCTCCTCACATAACAGTCTATTTGGGTAGTATAAGTATTCTGAGCAGTGCTGTGCCGTTCTGCAGCACAAATGTACTTTCAAGTCATATTACATTTAAATAAGTTGTCCTTATTAGCTGCCTCAGTATCCTGAAATCTCACTACAAAAGGATGAGGCTTAGTATGGGACATTTGTTGCCGTTTATGTAACAAGCCCAAACCCGGTGTCAGTACTCAGCCCTCTGAATCTTTTTTTTTTTTTGTGTGTGTGTGTGTCTCATCTTGTTGTTTCAAATGCTGGACATCAGGGTCAGGGTTGGGTCTGCCCTCTGGAATGTTTTGCTACAAGGACAGAGCACTGTGACAACACTCAAACTGAGCGAAACAGCAAGAGGATTCCTGGCTTTACATCACTCCCTGCTGCAGTCAACAAAATATCGACAAGCACACCCGAGTCAGCCTTCCGGGATGAGGGTTGTTCAAAACTGCACAGTCACATCACTGACATGTAGGAAGATATCTGACCCTAAGGCACTTTCTGTTTCGGTGATCTCTTTTCAATGTGGCAACACGTGCCAAATTCTAAGAGTGCATCAGACCGAAAACCTGCATTCTAAAATATCAAGTTTCACAATGATCTGAAGAGCAGCACAGTCTTAAAAACATTATGTGGTAAGGTCACAATAGCAGGCTAGATCACACTGCCTGTCATTTCAACTATTTTACTCTATAATGTGAGTATAAAACCAGTTTTCCCTGTATTAACATGAGGCACATTCTCAAACTCAGAACCAGGTGACATTTTAAGAATTTATTGTTTCCTCACACAACAGAGCCACCAGCTCATGGCTGTGTAGTTAGTGGCAAACAGGGGTTTCATCTGCAGTCTGTGCCATGTAGGGACTCCCGGCTAGGTAGTGTAAATAAAATTCATAGACTGTATAAAAGAAAATTAATGTAGCCACCAGGTCTGAAAATAAAGCTGTGGAAATGACTTAAGCTTTGATTCTTTCAGATGAACAGCACGAGCAGCTCCTTTGACTCTCAAAAAGACGTTCAGCTGTATAGAAGCTATGAGACAATGGCCTTGTTCCTCACTTGATTTATTTTACTAATAATAAGTTTATGAGGTCGTTTGTTAACTTCAAGTCTTATTAAATACAACACTCTGTTCATTTTGTAAATTAAATTATGCTCCCACTTAGAGTAAAATATACAATATATACTATATTATATTTATATAGTCTATAATCAGGCTCCAAAGAAACAACATGGTGACATCCAAATGCCAACTTATGTATGGTGGTCCACCTGTTTTATACACTCCATGATAAAATACAATAGGAAGGAAGTTTTATGATAAATGAAAGAAATATTGTTAATCTGACCATTTTTAACAGACGAAATGGGAGCGTTAGTGCTAAGTGGGGCTAATCTCCACAGGAATTATTGGGAACTGTTAGCACGTATAGATTAAAATAATTATTGGGAAAGAATAAATCAGTAAAAATACAATTTGCCGACTGGCGGAACATTTGATGAACCCTTTCTGTTGCTCCAAGTTGACCTTGCATGCTCAGTCAGCTTGCCTTTATTTGGATAAATTTCAGCATAGTAATTATTTAAAGACCTCTGTCACCATCAATCTTAAGTGCCGGAAAAGTACTTAGGTTAATGCCATAAAGGATTTGCGTACTAATCCCCGCGATGACACTGAAGCACCACTTCCCCCGGTGCTGTGTTCCTCCGGGGAAGCTCATGTTTTGCCCGATGTAGAAACACAATCATGAAGTCAGAGGAGAATATGAGTCTTTGGGACCATAATATGTGTTCCCGTGTTGGTTTCAGAGCAGCCTTAGAAACCTGCCTAGCAGGTGGCAGAGCCTCACTGTATGTGAGACGCAAAGAATGCGAGGCGACCCGTTTCTTGCCACTTAATGCTTGCCGTATCTCCACAGATCCCTACAGCAGGTTTTTCCAGTCTGGTTTTTACGTGGGAGGTGAACATAATACAACTAAGACGCAGTTAACTGGCTAGAATACGATACTACTTAATAATGAACAATTGAATACTGTCACATCCAACGCACCTGTTGCTGATGTTAAAAAGAACACTATGGAGACCGAAACATGTGCCCTTTAAGTTTCAAGACAAAGACTGCTTCTTAGATTACAACCTGTGGGTATATCTTTGAAACAAGGCACACTGGTGATTTGGTACTTAAGCGTAATGTTCAAAGGTTCATTAAGAAACTCACACTGATTTGCATACGGCCCAGACACATTTCGAACAACAGCTCGCTCTGTTTGCAGACAGTATTACTACCAGATATTTTATTGTTATGAGTGAACTCGGAAAGCTCTGGTTCACACACTCGGCTCACAAACTAAACACCCCATGGACAAACACACACAGCCAGCTCGTCTCCGTGTCCTCCAACACTGACTCGCTTGCCCAGTGTTATAAAATCACCTCCTTGTGAACTTCAGACACTTTAATCACCCTTTTTCTAAACCTTTGTAGTCTAACTGAAAGTTCCTTCACTATGGTCTGAAAGCATTTCATAAGGTGGTACAGGGGTCACAGATCGCACACACCATGTTCATGTGACTGTAACTGAGCTATGAGCAATTACAGCCAGCTGACAATGCTATTTATCTTTGAATTACTGTAAAATCATAAAACGTTTTATGAAGGTAAATACAACACGCTCGGCACCTGGAAACTCTATTGAAGAAACTGCCACTAAAGGCTCACCCAAGGTTCACTCCAGCGTTTGAGTGTCTTAGTAAATGAGAGCGTCAAAGGTCAAAGCAGATCAGCTAGCTGAGGTCATAGTGAGATAACTCGGCTGGCAGCTCGTAATTTCAGCAATATAGTAAAGAAAGAAGATCCACTAAACCACAGGGACCTCTGACTACCAGCACAAAATGGGGCTATATGAAAGCAGGTGTCGTGAAAGCTCAACAGACTTGCTCTTGCATACAAAACATATAAAAAGTGCAGAGAACGTACACATATCTGCCACTTTATTAGGTACACCTTTTGCCTTCAGAGCTGCCCAAATTCTCTGTCGCTTGGATTCTACGAGGGGCTGGAAACATTCCTCAGAGAGTTTGGTCCATGTTGACATGAGAGCATCACGCAGTTGATGCACATTTATCAGCTGCTCATCCATGATGTGACGCTCCCATCCTACCGCATCTCAAAGGGTTGGGTTGGGTTGAGATCTGGTGACTGTGGAGGTCGTTCGAGTACAGTGAGCTCATTGTCATGTTTAAGAAATCAGATTTAGATGATCTGAGATTTGTGATATAGTGCATTATCCTGGAAGCAACCATCAGCAACAATACTTAAATGGGCTGTGGCGTTTAAATGACTGTGGTGTTCAGATGGTACCAAGGAGCTCTAAGTGTGCCAAGACGATATCCCACTCATACAGTGGAGGATGGAACCGTGTTTTCATGTTGTGACCCTACCATCCAAATTTTGTAGCAGAAATTGAGACTCATCAGACCAGAGCCTATATATCTGTAGCCTCAGTCCCCTGTTCTTAGCTGACAGGAGTGGCCTGGTGTGGTCTTCTGCTGCTGTGGCCCAGAGATGCTCTTCTGCACACCTTGGTTGTAACAAGTGGCTATTTGCATTTTTGCTACCCCTCTATCAGCTTGAAGCAGTCTGACCATTTTCCTCTGACCTCTGGCATCAAAAAGGCATTTTCACCCATCTGCCATCAGCAGCCACTCAGTTTGCTCAGTTTGAACTTCAACAGGCTGTCTTCCTCATGTCTGCATGCCGAAATGTTGCTATTTAATTGGCTAATAAGATCTAGCTGAACAGGTGTACCTAATAGTGGCTCTGATTGTACCTCCAATTCAAAGAAACACGAGGCAAACAGTGTTCAAAGCTCTGTGCTCTCATTTAGATGTTTAGATTCTTATCTGTCACATAATGCCATTAATGACCTGAAACAGATGGTGAGGCCCTGATCCCGACTTCGTGGGGTCAGTCTGGGGTCACAAGAAAAGACAGAAAGAAAATCAGGTGCCTGAAATACTCCGTTATGAAAACAGGTGATCTTTTAAAGAAAACCAAATACTTGCGTTGTAATAATTTTAATGGTGTTATTTCGGAACAAATGCTCTCCTTTGGAAGATGTTTACTCTGGACATCTGCGGATGAGCTCTCAATCAACAAAGGTTAGGTGACCCTCACGAATCAGAAAACAAGTGCTGTTTGTTGTAGATGTTCAATGCATGTGATTGATCTTGTCTGACCCCTTTAAACTCCCCGCCAACTCATCTCTCGATAAACACACACGGTTTAAAAAGTGGGGGGTGTACAGGAGCCACCTCCTTCTGACTTTGATTCACACAGATGAAAGAACGACTTAAAGGCAGAAAGACCTTTAGGAACACAGGACACAAAGTGGCAGGCTGTCTCCAGTGCTGAACCCACTGAACCAAACATTGATGTGTTAGACAGTGTTATAACTGATGGCCAAGGTTATGAGCTGAAGGGAGGGTGACACAGCCATTCTTTTGATTCTGCCTCTTTCCCGATGTGATCAAACACACATCTACTTCTTCCCATGAGGGTATAAGACTATTTTTATGAGGTGTGGGTGTTACTGTGGCTGTGCTGACTGCTCTTGCGTCTCCACTCTTTTGTGCATTAAATCAGAGCTGTTACGCAAGGCTCTGCCCCCCATCCTCTTACCGATTAGACACTCCAACTCCCACACCTCCACCTCCTCTGCCTACACACACACTTCCAGCTGCACACGGGCACACAGACTGTATCAGCTCCTGCTTAACTATTTATGCCTCCACTTAATGGAGTAACCTTTTGTGCACACACACTGGCATCATATTTAACTGGCTTGCTTGTTAAATATGATGTATTAAAAGCTTAAAGATTTCAACTCACCCCATGCCTGCAAGCTTGCTCGTTCAGAGCCTTGACCCAGGTCCTCTGAAACAGCTCCCTGAAGGACTTGAAAGAGAACAGAGAGGTCAACAAGCCTTTAACCCCGGCCTCAGATGTGGGTCGTCCATCCCGTCCGGAGCGGACCTTCAGCAGGAAGCCCCACAAAGCTCCGGCCAGGGTCTGATGGGACTGCTGCCTCCAGGCTGGGTCTCTGCTGTGCCGCTTTGCTGCCTTCCTGGCTCTCCACAGCCGCAGCACAGACAGCGAATACTGGAACAACCATCCCAGCACGATGACCAGAGAGGCGAGGAAGAGACCCACTAGGCACAGCCAGCTCAACTCCTGGAGCTCCATCACCGCCTCCAGCAGCCTCTCATATCATCAGCTCCAGATGGAAATAACAGGACTGTGAGTGGTGAGCAGATCAGCTGCTTTCAGCCTGCGAGTGGCAGCAAACAGACGGTCGCGTTGATTAATGGAGAATTTACGCATTATAACTGAGGTATTTCCCCAGAACGCGAGGACACCGTGGTTATAACCACAAGAACCAATTTTCTTATTTTAGGTCAAAATAAAACCGTATATTAAATTAAATTAAGCACGCGGCAGTATATTTAAAAAAAAAAAAAAAACCACTGCGTTTGCGCTATGCAGGTATGTAAAATATGTATATGATATCGAATAATAACACAGAGAAAAGTCACATAACGTAGCTTCATACCAAGCTGAAGTTTAAGCGGTCCGAGCTGCAGGCTGCAGGTAATCGAAAACAAATGAAGCCGTCTTCATGGCGATATGGAGCGCTTCCAACAACAACTGTGTCAGTCCCATCTCCGAGCGCTCAGCGGCGCTTCAGTGTCTTTGCTGTCATCTGTCGATCCCAACACAAGCCTCCCGCTCTCCGCCTGTGGGCTACAGGCTCCGGCGCATTTAAAATCTCCGCTGGTCTCAGCTCCTTCCTCTTCGACGCCTCCGCGGCGACGATTTGAC
>VVHJ01064887.1:0-10095 GCA_015107715.1 Tylochromis polylepis
CTCGTATCATAGCTACCAGACACGAGCAAATACACAGCGGGCGAGAGTCTGTTTGTCATTAGAGAAGGTTTAAACAACCCATTTTTTCCCCCCTACTGGGCTCCATCATGGATGTCTGTAAAACAATGAGACAAATGCACATCTAAATTTTGTGTCCTCATTGTGTATATGTGAATCAGAAGGAAACTTACTTTTCAGTAAGCTTTTGGCATTCATCATTTGTTGCCCTGTCTTCGGGTGGAGTTTTCTAGGGCATATATGTGGGGGTTGCATGGTCTTTCCTCACAGTATAAACTTGTCTATGATGCTTGTGGATGTGTGACCAGCTGGCTGCCTCAGGGCTGGATCGAGCCAACCTGGTGCACGAGAGAGAGAAATTGCCACTTTGCTACTCCTGTACATTTCCCTTAATCGTAAATTCTCCCAATTCCTCCGAGGGTGGCGAAAACGGGAATGAATGAGCAGGAGACTGAAAGTCGCAGTGCTTGTTCCAGAGCATCACTCCCAGCTAAGTGTTGGGTGTGTTTAAGGAATAAATTTGTGTTTGGTTTCTCTTGATGTTCGCATATTGACCTCTCTGGTGTCTAAACACAGTACCTGTCGAATTTGGGTGTTGGCGTAAATTAAAGTCCCAACTTAGAACAGAGGGCTGAAATTACCATTTTGTGTGTGTGTGTTTTGGGGGGGGGGTCTACTTTTCTCACCAAAAGGTTTCCTTGTCTAAACTATATTTGAATGGCTTCTCAACATGTTTGTGACTGTGCTCAATTTCCATTATTTTTGGGTGTGATGCCTATCACTGGCAATAAACAGTCTGGAGAACGAGCCATGCGTTGGCTCTACAGTGACACATTTGTGCTGAACTGCGTATATGTGCAACTGTCTGATCTCTGACCTGCTATTAGGTTTGGCAGACACTGCTGCCTCCTGTCTAAGCTCACATCCTTGATCTCTAGTAAATCGCGTAGGGACAAAGAGCCCATAGAAACGTATGGGTTAACTCTAGGAGTAAAACCATTCATTCATATTTCCCATCCTTCCACCTTGTCTAGCAAAAGAAGTACATCAGTAGCAAGACTTTGCCACCAGTGTCTTTGATATCGCTAAGCACTGCTGGGAAAGTGATCTAATATCTAATACAGGATCGTAAGTACTGTACATGGAAGAGAATAAAACACACATTTGATTTGCATCTGTTTTTTAAATGCTAAAAAATAATAAAACTTTCGATTTCAATTGCGTGGTTGACCCAACAGCTGTTGGCCGTGATCTGCTTGGTTTCACAAACAGAGTAGAAATATCCCGTGTCTTCGTGGATCTTAGTGTTACACTTCTCTGAACAGCATGTCATTGATCAAGAGCTTGTTAATATTTATGGTAGTCCCAGTGTAATTTTATTAATGACATGCTGTAGCGTGTATTTTCTGTTTCTGGCCTCTTGTCAGTGGAGAGAGATTTTTACAGAATGCCAGAAATAAGCGCAGTTGTGCTCCAACTCCAGCTTGCTGTTGCTGAGTAGTGGTAGCTGTGGGACACGAGCATCAGCGTTTGGAATAACTAATGTAATGGAAAACAGCAGGTTTAAAGTGTCAAATATCTCATATGAAAAATCCTGCCAGCGGGGTTGGGGCCGGGAGGTTTTCATAACCGATTCCTGTAACCTACAGTCCTCTGTGTCAGGCTCTAGTACGGCTAGTCCTCATCTGCCCCGGACCTTCAGACTGCATAGCTTCGGTCTGCTCTGACTTGCAGTTCTCTTTTTTTTTTTTAAAAAAAGAGTCTCGAGTGGAGGCATAATTTCAAGAGACTTTTTTTTTTTCAAATATATATCTTTATTTATTTACTTAGCTTTTAAGATAAGCTAAGATTTTATGTCAGCTTGTATATAAGCTAAACGTCTCCTCAGCTGTAGCTGTCTTTTTGTTTCCTTTTACCATTGTACTTAGATTTCACTCTAAATTGGGGATGCACCAATAAATCAGGTGGACATAAATATTGGTCAATACTAGTTTGTTGACTTGTCTCCAAATTAGATGATGTTTACTGATGGCAGTTTATGTTGTTTCGTTAATTTTTCTGAAAAACTTGAGATGGGTTTGTCTCTCCGGCTAAACGGGGGAAATGAAATGACAAAAATCAGCTGGGTCTTGGTTTGTTTTGTTTTAAAAATCCATATTGTATCTGCCCAAAATTTAACAATAAATGCATCACTAGTCTAAATTCTTGTGTGCCAGCACCATTTAATATCGTCCCTGCTCTATTCCCGTCTCAGATCTGACCTGCTGTAAACGCAGTCCCCGTGCGTGGTCAGGGCTAATTTCTGCTCTGTTCACTTTCTTTAATTTGGAAGTCTCCCTGATCTTACTCGGTGCCGTGACGGCTTGGATTGCAACTAAATCAGATCAAATAAAGTGGCTTATCTTAGACAATGCTGTCATCCTTTGGAAATTGCTGTGCTGATATTTTACACAGTGACGCTTACGGTTATATTCTTGCCGGAAATGATTTTGCTATTTGTTAGAACAAGAAGCTTAGTGAAAAGTGAGACAGTTTGTTGTTTATGAAAGAATTTAATTCTTCTCAGATGGCTGGTCGTGCATCTCACAACTTGTCCATCCTAAAGTCAACTAGATATCCACTCCAGGTTAGTTTTGTCGTGTGCGTGTGTGTATGTGTGTTGAAGTGTTACTAATGTATTTCTACACTGGATAAGAGAAAAGTGTAAAGGATTGTATTGTTACAGGGCTAGATATAACAATGCCATGACTATATTAAATATAAATACACTGATAAATAACAAAGAATGGCAGAGTGATGACATTGTGAACATTTGGCCTGAGTAGAATCACAACCTTTTTAAATTAACTTTCACAAATAAAGCCAAAGATATTTACATACTAAAGCCATCTCAGCCATATGCACATTGAACAAGCACGTTGTTGCACAGGTTCTGTTTCTGTTCGGTCGGTGGATTTGTGGGCGGGTGGTGGGGGGTCGGTTGTTGCCCCAGAAGTCCAGAAAATCCAGTAGAAACAGTAGACGGCAGGCGGACCATTTCTGTCCTCTCACTGTTTATCGGGTCTTCTCAGCACTACTTTAGATTGCATTCACTTTCATGCTACCAAGATTAAACATCCCAGTTTATTCAATGCCCCATCCTATGGGGAACACTACTTTCAATAAGTCACCATTAGCTGCTCAGAAGAAATCTCATCACTGTAGTAAATAATCATTTCCCTTTATTACATACTTAATCTCAAGAAGAGTGAGTAAAATAGGACATAGTCATACTAAAAGGCCTCAGGGAACTTGATGGACTGTCCACACTGATAGGAGGTGGAGAGTAGTTACTTGGAGAAGGCAGTGGTATCAGTCTTCATGTCAGCGTTACAGTTAACTAGCCACAGAGTAGACTGTTGGCCATAAACATGTCACTACCTGTTCCTCAACTGTGGCTGAGATTCCTGCTTCTGCCTTTACAGTACTTATTTATTTATGGGTAGAGAAAGATAAGGATGGAGACTGAGGTGCAGCTGAAGGAACCACAGTTCAAGGTCTTAGTCAATTGGCCGCATCATGAGGCGGACTGATTTTAAGGAGTAGAAACCGCCCCCGTAGTCTGCCCAGAAGATTCCATCCTGAAACTTGCTGCGGTAAACTCCCCCGCTGTACCACACCCCATTCAGATTGGTCTGTCCGCAGGCATTGTACCACCAGCCGCCCTTGTGGAAATGGGCGCAGTTACCTAATGAAGAGAAGAATGCAGGCTCAGGAAATAAGATCAGAGTAATGCATGAATTATTTCAAACTAATGTAACCAATATGTTCCGCTACCAGAGAAGGAGTCCTTGTCACGATCGAGCGTGGTGAACTGTTTGCCATTGTGACTGCTAAAGGAGTCGCCGGCATTGCCCTGGTAGGTGCCTAGCCTCAGCCGATAGCCCTCCTTCTCAGGCTCCAGATGGAAGCTGCTGTACTCGGCATACACCTTCTTTCCTGTCCAGTCTTCCAGCTCTATCATCAGCTTGTAATCGCCCTGTTTCGTAAGATTGTAGATGTTTTCCAGTCCGAGCCAGTGTTCGCCATCTATGTTACCGAAGCCTTTCTGCAGGGGACAGGCACCACATTATGACAGTACGACAGTTTCACTTGTGATTTAAATGTCACCACTTTTTGTACATGTAGTACTAATTTAAGTAAGCTGGATACTGCGGTTTAGCTAAATGGTGAATGAATAGAATCTTTTGCTTCTGTGGTCAGTGAGGCAAACGGTTTCCAAAGAACACAAACATTTAAACGGAGTGAGGTTATTAAGATTTCTTGCCAGGGAGCTGTGTTTATAAGAGTTTTGTCCTTGCAATCAAGTGAATTGAAATCAAATCTGTTTCCCATTGAAATGATAATGTGTTAAGGTTGTGATCTGCGGTTTCTCACTCAACAAATTTGTTGAACGGCAAAGCCAGTGGTGATTTGGCAGTGTTTTAGATGGAGAGTTGAATGCAGCAAGTGGAGAGCTGCAGAGCGGTTTCTGTCCTTAATCCAATCACCATGACTTTATTAATATATGAATCCAAATTTTATGACTCAAGGAGAACTCCTGCAATTTGCCTTCATCACATACAGAGAAAATAGGTCAGGCATTTTGATAGAAATGACACAAATACACAACCTGACTTTGTTTAAAAAAAAAAAAAAAAAAAAGTTGTCTTCTCTCATAAGGCTGAGACATGGGAAGTAAAGGCATAGGGGTCATTTCCAGTGGGGTTGAGAGTAGAGCTGTGTTTTCCTCTCAGCCCTTGAGGGCTCTCTTATTGCATACATTTTTCCCTGGATTCAGTTCTTGGCTGCCATTTCAGTGTGAGGAAATTCACCACTAAGCTATTTACACTGTTTGAACAAGTGCTTTCTTTAGTGACCTCAAAATGAACTACAGAGACTCGGCTGCTAAGGAAAGGGGTGGGCTGCATAAACTTACAAATTTTAATGGCATTTTCCTCTTAACCTCCTAAGACCCGAACTCTTTCAAGGCATGCATTTTTAATTTCTCTTTGCTATTTGGGCTGATTGAGACCTGATGAATGTAAAAACAAAGAATCATCTTTTTTTACCTGATGTAGTGTGTGAGAAAAATGATATCTACATACGAGGACATTATACTGCCACTGTTCTATCGAAATTTAAAACGAATGTCCTCGTAAGTGGATATCAGGCCCTTGTAGAGCAAAATTCAGTATTGTGGTCTAGACGTGTATGTGGACGCCAGGTCCTAGGAGGTTAAAGGCGGGACTTGTGAAAAGAGTGATACAGAGACCGTCTTTATCGGTCACTTTAATTTAGGGACATCAGCATAAGCAACCAGCCAGACATGGGTTCAGCATATATGTTATGATCATCTGCTGGGTAAGTTGCACATTCTTGGCTAGTAGCCCTAAACCTACCCTTATTGTACGTTTGTATCTTTAAGAAGGAAATTCCAAATTCTTATCACATGTCCTGTTAGACCTGCTGTTACTTCATTAAACTCCTTTTCAGTAAACTTGCCTTGTAGTTCTCCCAGTTGCGGAAGAAGTTAACAGAGCCGTCTTTCCTCCTTTGCAAAACTGTCCATCCTCCATTGTCGAGGCCATGCTCGCACCAGGCTTGGATCAGTCGATCGCTGCTGTTTGCCTTAAGTAGGTACATGCCACTGGTGGTGTAGCCTGCCTTTCGCACCTGGTAGCAGTCGTTGAAAGGACCTGGTGTTGTAAATGATGTAGAAGAGTACGATAAATGAGCGGTTCTTATTTGAACATTAAATTGATGAATGCTCATTTATGATATTTTAATGTGCATATAAATTATATTGTTAATATTCTTGAGAAACCCAAGTGGGGATTTTAATAGGTGATAATTTTGAGGTCAAGGGTACACGTGACACTAAGATGAGCCGTAACTTGCACTAAAAAGCCATATCTTCAGCAAACTTACAAAATCTGATTTTTATTTTTAAAAAATAACACACAAAAAATTAAAACAACAACCCAGCAACAACACAGACTATCTGACTTGCACACAGTTGGAACCTCCTGAATAAATGGACCAGACTGTGTCCCGATTTAAGTGCCACCTTTTGTAGTTCACATACAGAAGTCATTATAGACGAGATAAAAAGGGAAGACAAAGCTGGGAATTAACATCTTTGCTCAGACCACCCAAACATCCCACAGTCTGAAGTTACATAAGCTTTCATCTGCACACTAAAGCTGTTATTTAATATTCACCTAGATTCCACCTTCAGTCCAAGCTATGAGGCGGCGCTGCACCGGCGCTGAGCTGAAGCAGCTGAATCTAAACCCACTACATTTCTTCCTTCTCTCTGTGAATATTTATTAAACCAGTATCAAGACAAGCTTGGGTCTGTCTGTCTAGTCTAGAGGCCTGTGGTAGACTGTTTGAAGCACATAGGTACCCCAGTATAATGCATAGTAGTTTGGTTCATCTAGACCAAACTGTGGTGAAGCGGTGCATATTTATACTTGTAAGGAACCTACATGGGAGAGGGCCTGCTGGGATCTGTGGTGGTTTGGGGTTTTCTGTTTTACGCTTTTCCCTCCTTGTTTTAGATCTATCCTGTCTGCTGGAAAAACTCATCCATAGAAACTGAAGAGAAAACACATTTAAATCTTCTTCCTATTATTATTCTTTATCTCGATCAGAAGGAGCAGCACTAATTGAGCTTGTGAAAACAGCAGCTGATGGATAAGGTCAGTAAGGATATGGTCAGAATGTTGTCCGTAGTATGCGTCTGTCAGTTCAAATACACTTTAATCAACTGATAACTAAGCAGACAGTTACAGCTTGGTAAGGCAGACGAGGAACTCGACATAGCTAGAGCTAGTTAAAAGGATACGTGGTCTTCTTGTCATTTACAAGTTCAGACTCTGCAATTTTACCTCCCACGAGCACTTCCTCACCTCATGTTGTCTTCCACCTTTGTGTTTCTTTGGAGACTACTTTTTTTTTTCCCCCTGTGTGGAGGCTTTTAAAATATGCTTCTCTGCTCTTTGAGCTTAAAAGAAGCATGCCATTATTTGAATGTCAGTGGAGGTGGCGACAAGTCGGTGTTTTAAGAAGAACAGTTTTTCACTGATTGATGTGTGCTTTCCTGAGAAACCAGACACTTTGGATTAACGCACACTTCAAATGACTGTATGGGCATTAACGCTGGTATAGACTACAATTTTTAATTTTTTAATTTTTTTGCAATGACAGGGCAGTGACTGTAAGCTGATGCTTTTTAAAACAAAGCAAAAACATATCATAACGCTAAGGTCTATACTATACCGCCTAAATGATCATAAACAGAAAAACTGACTTAATTATTTCCTAAATGGTATGTACCTGCATTTTATGTCATTATTTAACTCTCCAGTATGTAAAGCCCAGAATTTCCTGATATGAAAATGTTTTTTTTTTTTCATTCTGATAACCTTTTTACAGCGAATTTAAAAAATGGTGCTTTCATACAGTTTGTCCAGCTGAGGATGTTCAGACACCATTGTTTACTATAGTCTGAAGAAAAATTCTCAATATATATCAGTATTTACCTTATAATTCGTCATAGTGGCGCATACCAAATGAATGAAAGTAAAGGGTAATTTACAAATAAGCTGTGAAATGTATTGCTTTAAACTTGATAAGAAGATGATGATAATGTAGTTAAACTGTGACCCCGTCAAAAATACGTTTATCTTGGCCCGTAAATTTGTCTGGTTCTGACCCATCATTTTTCAGACGGGCTTTGTTTTGCTTTC
The DNA here is from genome assembly GCA_015107715.1 of Tylochromis polylepis. Classification (NCBI taxonomy): domain Eukaryota; kingdom Metazoa; phylum Chordata; class Actinopteri; order Cichliformes; family Cichlidae; genus Tylochromis; species Tylochromis polylepis. The sequence continues at coordinate 7,794 of VVHJ01064887.1, forward strand.
CCCTTTGTCTGTTTCACCGTTTCAGGGATTGTATAACCCCTTTGAACATTCTTCGCCATACTTTAATCGCCAGTCAAAATACAACAGCCCGGACCAAGTTTTAGGAGCCATTTCCAAGTAGCAGTCTACCTTGCAAATTAGTTTCACATTGGCGATTATCTTTCTCAGATGTCGGGATTGGTCAACTTTTTTCTTTTTTTTTTTTGGGGAAGAAAAGAACAAAGGAGCATTGTCTATTTATTGGACTTCATCTGTTTAGTTGTTTTAGTGCAGGGTTCTCAGACTTGTTGGACAAATCCATTGGATGGGTACACTAACTATACCCTGCCCCTTTACTTATCCAATTGAAGATATATCTTTTCCCATTATACCAAGTCTTCTTAATGCTGTTAAAAGAGGTCTAATCCCCATCCCACTAATTTAGTGCATATGCTCAGTGTCATGCTGCCAATACAAGCAGCCAAGTGGGATCATAGGAATGTATGATTTCACTGCCTCTGTAGCATGCCAAGTATGAGCCAACTGTGCCTCAACAGTACCAACTGTTGCGAGAAATTAGGTTTTGAGTTGTGATCCCTAGCTAATTATACTTTAGTAGTTGTGTGTGTATAATTAGCACAGTTGCTGACAGTTACTTAAGACATCTTACTTTTGCTCAGTGTCAGCCGACTAGAGGTCATTAGATTCCTGAATGTTTTTACGGTCCTCAGTTATTCCTCAGTCTTTGCCTGCCATTTTAAATTTGTACTTACCATCAGAGGTAAGGGTTCCTTGTGGTGGTGGAGGGTCTATCCCAAAAGGGCTTATTGTAGGTGGCTTGATGCGTGGTCCACGGGAGAACTCTCTGTTGTTATTGTCCCTCTGTATCTCGTTGGTGAAACGGTTGTTGACTGGTATATTCTGCGGTACCACCTGCACCAGAGGGGGAACTGCAGGCAGCTCACTGCGTCCCAGCGTCCTCATACACTGCTCCTCCAGTGCAGATATGAGAATGGACTGGTTGTTGACCACTCCGGCCATTGTTGCAAAACGGGCCTCGAGCTCCCTATACCTTGAAGCCAGTCGCATCATCTCTGAGGTCACATTGAGGACACGGTTCTCCAGCTGGGCGAGCTCCAAGGAGTTGTCTCTCTTCCTGATGATCTCATGTAGCAGCTGCATATATAGTTGGGTCACCCTGGAGTTCATGTTCCTGCTCTCTTTCCGCAGCAGCTTCATCTCATTCACCAAGTTACCATCCACATCTACCACCAGCTGCAGCGTCTCAATCTCACGGCGCTGTTTGTTGAGCACTTCCCGCACATCTGCAATCTCCATACGGGTCACTCTTTCCTTGTCTGGCTCTGGGCCTGTGGTGCTGGCACAGATTGGACCTGATGACAGATATGATTTAAGAGATTAATAAGAAGCTGTTTTGATGTAATGGAAAGCAAAAGAGAGGCTAGTTCAACCATATTGTACAAAGGATACTTTAAAAAAACAAAAAACAAAAACGGTATCATTTCTACCTGTGATTCTCTGCTCAGGTACAAGGAAGGTATAAGAGCATTTTTTGGCATCAGGATCCAGAGGCGCTCTTTTACTCCTGTGGAGAGAAGGTTCTTTGGTCCTCCGGGCTTCCCTGGAGCTCCTGCAGTAGCTTTCCTGCCAGAGGGAGAGGCAGAGCAAGGCGCACAGACTCCACATCAGCCCTTGCATTGCTGCTGGCTGACTGAATGGATAGATGGGCAGCTACTGGTGCTCCCTCCAGGCCTCCCTGAAAGAACACAAGACCTTAGGAACTAAGGACGCAACCTTTTTCTTTGTGCACAATGAATAAAAACACTAGGACTGTTAATTGTTTGCTTTTCCAGAGCAGAGGGCCATAGAATTGTGATGAAATAGTATTTGAAGCTCTTTAAAAAAATAAATAAATAAATAAATAAATAAATAATATCAGCAGAGAATCTGTAATTGTTTAGGAAAGTATCCAGTTGAGAATTTGTCACGTACTGCTCCCACGGACTGTTATTTGTGTGGAAAGAGAGAACACATTTTCTGTCCAGCCAACTGGCTTATGTCTGCTTTCTGTCTTAGTTAGTTCCCCTACTGACAGACACCCCATTTTTCTGAGGTTTCTGAGGTTTCCCCCTATTAAGGAGGTATGATATCTAACTGTTGCCGATTTATCTTTATCTTTATCTTTATCTTCATCCTGCCCTTGCATTTAGTTTATCTTCTTTAGACTTGGACAGAGACTTGGCAAACTCCCATCCTCCCGGCTTGTATGAGATCTTACTTAAAGTTTTTTTGGGGTTTTGTT
>VVHJ01064891.1:2542-25667 GCA_015107715.1 Tylochromis polylepis
CCCCCCTTTTTTTTTCTTCTTTTCTTTGCTCAGTGTCGTTGTCAGCGCGACGCACTGCCTAACCCTAACCCTACTGGCCTGTGAGCGTTATCTCCTTACAAACTATTTATGAGTTTAAGACTTTAATAAGTGAAGCGATAACTTCTTGTTTGCATCTGCAGTGCCAGCAGTGCAGTGCATTGTATAACCCTGCAAGGTGACCTCAACTCCACCTTTACATGCGTCCTCTAATCTTGGTGGTTATTTCCCTATTTATCTATCGCAGCTACAGCCTTACTAAACGGGCCTTCAGTCTGCCAAATGCTTTCTTGTGACTGGTATCAAACTTTCCTAATGCTAAAGGTGTTTCCACTGAATAAAACCTGTCATTATCAACAGTATATATTTCTCCAGAATGAATCATTGTAGCAATGGCAGTTTGACTTACATTCTGTTGCTGATCGGTATCCAAGTGCTCCGAGCAGCAACGACATTTGCATCCTCATAGTCCCGCCTTAAAACTTGCTGTACCCTGAAAACAATGCAACAGGTTGCTTTTGTCAAGAAACAAAAATCACTGGAGCCTCAGGGTGTGTTTCAAAAGAACATTTTAATATAATTTACATCACATTTAAGGATGCACCAGCTGACGCAGTTGTATAAAATAATATGTTCTGCTGACTCGTTGCCCTCATGTTACCTCTAAAACAAAATGGTCTAAGGAATTTGCACACTGTGACACAAAGTGGCCTTGCCAATGCAGTGAAAAAAATAAAGGAATAACTGCATCCATCACTAATGCGGATGCTTGTGTGTGTTCCCAGTTATTTGGTGGTCTGGTATGGATCCTGGTGGCTTCATCCAATGTGCCGGTGCCCCTGCTGCAGGGCTGGGTGATGTTTGTCTCTGTTACCACCTTCCTCTTCTCCTCCGCCTACCTCGCTCTCCTCATCACTGGTTTGGCTGACCGCATCAATACTGACTGGAACTTCTTGGTAAGCTGTTGATAAATTAGTTTGTCAAGCTTCCTGTCTGTCATCTTTCCATCTATACATACATACATACAGACATACTTCTTCTTCATCTTCTTTTTCTTTCAGTTGGTCCCTTTTGGGGTCGCCACAGCAGATCATCTGCCTCCATCTCACCCAGTTCCTAGCATCCTGTTTTAAACACATCACCTTGCATATTCATTTTGAGCTCCCTCTATAGTGCACTCAAATGAAATATTTACTGTTTACCAAGGTTTGGTGTAGGATAAGTAAATCAGAGTGGCTCTGACTGGATCTGGAAAAGCAGCAAAGTCACATGTCATAAACTGCTATGAAATAGCTGACAGTGATCTGAAAGAACAGAAATGGAATAAGTTAGTAAAAAAAAAAAAAAGGCAAGCCAGTGGGTTAGATTTGACCACTGATTAATGTATGTTTGTGGCATGATAGCTGGAGACCTGTTTAAGTGGGAAAACTGCAATCCAGTCAGTTTTATTGCATAAACAGTATTTTAGGAAACTGGTGCATTGAAGTGTCTACATATCAAACAAAGACTCTCCTCTTGAAGTTGAGTCAGCAAGCCTGTTTAGACCATTGCACATTGTTGTATTACAATAGACTAATATACAGTATCACAGCTGTTGTCAGTTTTCTCTTTAGCTGGTTGAGCTAGCTATTGAATACAGTTTCCTGTATTGCAGGTAAATGAATCGGTTTTGTCAGTGTGACTGCAGATAAATTGTGTAATGTTCATTCCTTTTGTTCTTGTTGTAGATATTGCACCAGCTCTGTGAACTGTTCAAATCTTTTACATTTTTAGCATACGAGAGAACTTGGGAAATGACACAAGACATTATAGGGCTTTGAATCAATCCAGTGTTCACAAATGTATCATTTATTTACCCTGACTTTTGTAGGATTTATGGATTCCCTTGTTGGGTTATGCAGCACTTTATATGGCCCACTGAAATCCATTGAGATAAGATAACTTCCTCATTTTAAAATCACTCAATCACTTTAAAGTGAAATGAGCAAAGTTTCAAGACATGTGACTGAAGATGCTACCCAGGACCGGAACAAAGCATTGAGTATTTAAATTGAAGTAAAACATATAAATCAAAGCAAAAGCAAGCCAAAAAAAAGTTTAAATAGTGCAATAACTATGATATAATGTTTAAATATAAGTAAAAATGCTAGAAGTTGTGCCTTGTTCTTGTGTTGTCATTGTAAAGGACTCATGTCTGTGTCCACTTTCGACTCTCAGACAGAGCCACGCTCGCCTGAAGCTCTGAGCCCTGCCCCAAGAGCGGCTTGTGGTGTTGTTTGTTTTCATCTGAACAATGAGTGACATGGATGATGAGCTCACACTAAAACACAACAAAGACCTGCCTGTAGACCCACGAGGCTCACAGAATCGGCAGCACAAACTCTCATTCGCCTTCTTCACACTGCAGTAGTTTAACTCTAAATCACTTCTTGCACCGTCTTGTTTGCTTCTCTTTGTTAATATAATCTGATATATATGAACTCCAAAGTGCAGGAGGCCACAGTGACTAGAGCGCTATTGTGCAAGTTGGTCTTTTATTTATTCCCATGTGCTGGCATAAGGGCCGAGTAATGAAATCTAAGTTGTTCAACAATTTTATTTTATTTTTTTAAAAAGAAAAAAAAGAAAGAAAACTCTTGCCTGTAGTTGTTTACCCCTGAAAATTAAAAGTGCATAATGTGTTTCCTCTTCTTTTTCTCAGGATCTTTTTTACCATTTCATAGCTGTCCTCTTCTACTTTGCCGCCTTTGTGTTGGAGGCAGCAACAACAGCAGCAAGTAGAACAACTGTCATAAAGATTGAACAAGACCAAAGCATATCCATAATAAAACTTCGCGGCAACATTTTCACAATCCTGAATGACAGGCAGTACAGTATTAATGTGGTAGCCACGGTGAGTCCTGTGTATGTTGTCAAATTCAGTCTCTGATATTGCAAGTGTTGTTGAAAGATTTAAAAAAAAATGTAATGTTATAATATAGTTGCACGAGTGCCAGCAACAGTACATGTGGTTTTACAGAAGGTCCATTCATAATTACCCTCTGCTGCTTTGAGTAACACTCAGACTGTATATAAAAGATGAACATAGCTTCTTAAGTCAGTCGCTTTCTAATGGCCAGCAGGGGGCAATTCCTCTGGTTTCACAAAGATGCCTGCCTGTATAGAAGTCTGCAGGACGTGGTCCTCAGCCCCTTTGATCTGCCAGCCCGGATGACTTTGTGGTCCCATTAGGCTTGAAAAGCAGGATAAATACACCAGCTTATAATTATGCCGTGTTTCCTTGCTCACCATGTCTGGGTTCAAAATCTCAATACGACAACAAAGAAAATGCTCAGTTTGAGGCTTCTCAACACTTCTTCACTAACCAGTGAGTGCTGTCATGGCGACTATGTCCACCTTTTATATACAGTCTGTGGTTTGCATTAAAATTTTTGCATATAGCTCTTGGTAATGTGAAAGCATGTGCTCATGCTTTAATAAAGGGACAGAGCATCTGTTGTACCCAGCTATCAGCTGGAACTGCCAGGCCATAATATTTTATAAGTAAGAACTGTAGGTGCCTGCTGCCCTCATGCACCCTAAATGTTTATGTCAGCAAAAACATGTAGATTGAAAAGCTGTTTAAAATGTAAATGTACCAGTTTTCAGTAATACTATAATTTCCACATTCATAAATTCAGTGATTATTGATAGAAAAATCTATACTGTATATACATATGTAAGTAACCAGTAACTCAAAGAAAGAGGCCACATAAGCAGCTTACATATTTCTGTTTCATTTAGGCCAAACTTACTTCTGAATTTGTGAAACGCAAACAAAGATTTCCTGTTTTTTTTTTTTTTCTACTGCACAAATTGTTGGTTAACCCCTTTCCTCTCTGTCCCAGATATTTGCCTTTGTGGTGACACTATGCTATGGCTGCAGTATGGTGATGGGCTTCAAGAGGTGGAGGAAGTAACCACGAAACTGGACACGACTTAATTTTCCAACTTCCTGCTTTGTAACTTTGAAGTGTATCGATGCGATTGACGTATTGATGAGCCACATCATGCAGTGCTCCTTAGAGAGCTCTGCTACTGAGTTCACCAAAGTGCACTCTGTTATTTCCTATTACGACACTCTTGTCAGAAAGTGATCACTACATCAAAGCTACAGTGGAAAAATATACAGTACTGTACAAAGGTTTTAGGCAGGTGTGAAAAAATGCTGTAAACAAAGAATGCTTTCAGAAATATAAATTATTTTTTATTGGCCCCAAATTTATCCTGCAGCAGGACAACAGCCCCAGACATACAGCCAAAGTCATTAAGAACTATCTTCAGCATAAAGAAGACCAAGAAGTACTGGAAGTGATGGTATGACCCCCACGGAGCCCTGATCTCAACATCATCGAGTGTGTCTGGGATTACATGAAGAGACAGAAGGATCTGAGGAAGCCTACATCCACAGAAGATCTGTGGTTAGTTCTCCAAGATGTTTGGAACAACCTACCAGCCGAGTTCCTTCAAAAACTGTGTGCAAGTGTACCTAGAAGAACTGATGCTGTTTTGAAGGCAAAGGGTGGCCACACCAAATATTGATTTGATTTAGATTTCTCTTTTGTTCATTCACTGCATTTTGTTGATTGATGAAAATAAATAACTTCCATTTTTGGAAGTATTCTTTGTTTACAGCATTTTTTCTCACCTGCCTAAAACTTTTTGCACAGTACTGTATGTCTCTCCTTCTTTCTCCGAACATAAGCAGCTTCTCTGTTATCAAAGAGCTCTAGTTTCATCTCATCTGTCCAAAGCACATGTTTCCAGTAAGCATAATCTTTCTCCATGTTGTCCTTAGCATGCTTCAGTCAGGCTTAAAGTTGTCTCTTCTTTAGAAGTGGAGTTTTCCTTGGTCTGCAACCTCACAGTCCATTACTGTGCAGAGTTCCAGTGATTGTCTTCTTTGGTGGCTGCAATTCCTGACTTATTCTGAGGACTAATAATGTTGATCCCAATCATTTTTTGTTTTTACGGAAATAATTCTGTTATTGTGTGCAAATAGAAATGCTATACTATGGTAGAAAACCATTGCTTTAAAAATAAATTAGGTAAACTTTAAATTTCATAGTTCATAGTTGGCTGTGACTGATTGATGAATGTGATACATTAGCTCAAAATGGATGTTAAACACCTGACATTTTTGTGCCAGCTGAGCGTTGCATTGACCAAAGAGATCCTGCAGACCAATAAATAAAACTGTAGATTCAGAACTAAAACTGGTTGTACCAACAAGGGGCAAAAAAATAATGCATCCTGTCTACATCCTGTAAGATCGTGGTGATACACATACGCAGACTTCGTTTCCTCCCCCATCTTTAGCTGCGAATTGATGTGGACATGCCGTTATTCTCATCACTAGACCACAGTTTGCACCTCAGGTTATTAGACGTGGCAATTAAAACAACATCGAAAAAGAAAAAACCAATTTGGCTCTCATGAAGTGGAGAAAAGGAAACGCGTTATTCTCAATCTAGAATCATGAACAGAAATCAAACTACTGAAGGAAAAAGCAACAGAGGATCAGCTGCGGCGATGAGAGTGAGGGGTTCTACCTGGGATAAAAATTCAAACTGCAAATGAGAAGCAAAAGTAACACTTCAGTTTATACTAAGAAAGCAAGCTATTGCACACAACAGCAGGTATTTATAGCACCCACATCCACCAGCGATAACAAGACGCCCAATAAATGCAGAGCATGCAAATATTTTTGTTGTCAGGCTTTTGAATTTACATGTAAACACTAGCATAGGTAGGTGTGTTTGCAAGGCTCCTTAAAAAAAGAATCTTCTGTTAAGTTCTTTCTCATCAAATGCCTCTCCTCCACTTCACCTTATCGGTAAAACATTAGAAACGTGTTGTGAAGCATGTGTGAGGGCCCACATCACTCCTTCATAATAAGAATTCATGTGTGGAAGAACACACATACTGTTGTTGTTGTTTGTTTGTTTTTTTTACCTCTGACTTCCTGTGTTGTTGCCAGTTAATAGCAGTCCAGGTTCAAACTGACCAGTGAGAGAATACAGAAAGTTAACACAAGGAAACACAAAATGTACTGTGAGCGAGCACAGCCTGTTCTGAAAATGAATTAGCAGATGTATCTCATAGTAATTGTATTTAATTTAATTAAAACAGAATTAAATGCTCTGTTTTAATTCACTGCCATGAACAAAATGAGAGACTCTCAGTCGATTTAACTCTCTGGAATCATCTGGCGCGTCCAAGTCACATGACCAAGTTAAGATGACCTAGCAGCAAGACGCAGCCTCGCCGAGTCTCTGTTTCAGCCTGTGCTGAAAGTGCAAACTTCAAACTATATGCCAGTCTTTAATCCTAACAGTGCAGTTATAAGGAGTTTGACGCAAATAATAATAGCCACGCTTATGTTGTCTATGCTGTGGACACATCTGTAACAGAAGCTTTTTAGACATTTTATCATGTGATAATGATGTTGTTAAACTATGTAAAATCATACATACAAAAGCAAAAATGTTCTGAAACTCATTCAGCATTTTATTGTAGATAGATTCGATAGATTTTTGGGGTTCAGGTATTTATTTTAGTTTAATATTGCAAAGCACTGTTTGCTACCAGTGGCTGGTGCTGCTCTCCCCAGCTGCAGGATGGCGTAATCTGCTCTAAAATGTGACAGAATATTCAAGTATGTAGGATTTTGTTTCCAGTGCAACAAACTGGAAAAAATGGTAAAAAGATTAGAGATTTAATTTAGATATGCGATAATCTGGGACTGCCCCTTAACCGCTTTTAGATTACCTGTAACAACACCAACATGCAACACATGGTTGGAGCGCACACTTCTGAGTGGAAAGAAGCCCGGAAGTGTTGATCAAAAGCGCTCCTGTATTTTGAACATGTCAGCACCTGTGTGTGACTGTTGATCTTCATTTGTATCTCCACAGTGCTTCTTTGGGGTGCTAAATGCCCACAACTCTCCACTATGGAGCAGACTGATGAAGATTGACAGGATGATGAGGATGAAGAAGGCAGGCCTTTCAATGTGCACTGAGGACTTTCACACAGGAGATGGCCACAGGAGCTACACTCTCCTATTTCCCAGCCCTCCCACACCCCTCCGTCAAGCTGTTAATCTGAAACCCTCCGCACTCCAACTAAGACTGATGTCCCATCAGGTTATTAAACCCCACTGATTGTAATTGAATTCCTCAGTTCTCCTAAAGGCATGTACAAGTTTAAAGAAGGTTTACAGTAGGTTGTACATACGCAGTATAAACTGGAGTCTCTGTATCAGTGTCTTTGCTTGGCTCTCTGTTTCCCCTGAGGCTCCGGCCAGGGCCGCACAGAGCCTCCATCACTCTAACATGTATAATAGACAGAGTGTGCACAAGACCATGAGAGAGATGATGGTGTTTAGTACTGTAGGCAAGATCATTTAATCTGCAGAGAAGACCTGTGAAGTTTGTCCTTCACTCGGAACGAGTACCGCTTTCCTCTTTTCTACTGTGAGAATGTGTACGTGTGTTTGTGTAATTTTTCTTTTTTTTTTTTGCAGACTTGATAGACTTTGTTTCATATTTTGTGCTGGGCCAACAAGAACATGTGATATTACGCTACTATGCATAAGCACCCTGATCAGTAGTTTTCATTTTGTGAGGTCTCACTGAAGGATAAAAAGCATCCCTCTACTCCGTTGTCTGTGTTTCGCGTCAGCAGCGGCAACGGTGAGGCCGTCACCGCGCGCTAGCTTAAGGCAGAAATAGAAAAGTAGTCTTAACAAGTATTTGAGTACTGTGTAGATATTTTAAAGTGCACCTCTACATTTGTATAGCAAAGCCCTGTAGTCCAGAGCGCTCAGTGCTCAGTGAACAAACGTCGTGAAATAATAATAATTTTTTTTTTTTTAATCTTTGTTTATTTAAGCTGTGGCGAGATATCAAGCATGCAAACCTTTTTTTTTTTCTTTTAATTGCGTGAAGAACAAAACCGCTTTTTCTTCACTTTTGATGTTTTTAAAGGCAGCATGTTGAACCAGTTGTCGGGTATGGGGTGCGTAGACTAACATAGCACATATGCATGTGACTTACACGCATGTGTGTGTTCTTAGTGTGTGTTTGTGGATATCAAACAAGACGGTAGCGCTATTCTGCCCTGTGCTCGCTTCTGTGTCGTCAGTGTTATTGACAGAGTGTGGATCGACAAAGCTGACACGTCTGTAGGTTTACGGAAGAAGCTCTTTAGGTCGACTGCCATGCACAACATCAATGAGGCAACTGTAAAAGCACTGAGCTATCAGAGCTGAGAGCTCCATCATTAAATCACTATCCAATCGTGTCGCCACGTGAAACACCGTGAGCAGCAGCCCCACAGTCTCACACACAGGAAAAATATCATAATTTCTGCAAAATCCAGACCATTTTCAGTCCATGCTCCTCTCCTTTGTCTCTCTATTCTTCACTCTGCTTTCAGAGAAAACCTGAAAAGAGAAAAACCAAACTTGTCCAGTATAATGCACCCCTGAATGTAACCCCGCCCTCCTCCAGGCCCCAGCCAAGCCGTTTCAGTAACCGCAACATGTTTCAATTAGAAAAAGCTTTGAATGTTCAGTATAATAACTGCTGTTTGTTTTTTTTATGTAAGAGAAAAAAAAAAGATGCAGAGCAACAAACAGAGAATCACAACTACTGCAATGATACTGTCATAATGTGTCACATTTATTATTTTTTTATGATTTTTTTGGTTTCTTTTTTAAGAAAAAAAACGCTGTCATGTGGAACATTTCTGTTAAAACGTAAAGAAAGCATTTTGTGGTCAAGTGCCAAATAAAATTAAAAAACAGTATTGTATAAATTTATACTGTACAATTGTTCAGCGTTGAACAAAATGTTTGTAATTGTTGCATTTTGTAGGTTTTGTATGGTATATTGTATTTAGTGACTACGGATTTGGAACACAGGATTCTGTTTTCTCTTTTTTTTGGTCAAATTCAAAGGCAAGAATTAAATTTACAATATATTGTGTGCAAGTAATCATGTGGTGTTTGCTTAATTGTGGAATATTGTGGAATTAGATGATTAAAGACAAACTGCTAGCTGTGTACATGTTGGCTAATAAGTGACAAGAAATGTGGAAGATGAGCAGACGCTGTGTCACAATCACAGTTACTCCACCACAGACCAGTGCATGAGTTTCTACTGTAAAATCTCCCACTCCACACTGTGTCACAGTGTTACTGTCTGACAAAACACTCTTTAGATTTCCCTTCCAAGGAGCCAGACTTTCTGAAGCTCTTTCAAAGTTTTTCCTTGAATATTGCTTTTTCACTCATTTCAGTTCTAGAGATCCCAGAAAGTTGATTGTGTTGATCTGGACGTAGCGTTTTCAGCGTGAGAAATATTTCGTCACTCATCCAAGTTTCCCCAACATCATAAACAGTACATTTGCATAATGACTGACACTAGCACCACCGACTAACAATGCACTGTGAGGTCAGTTTAATGATCATTAATATGCAAACTGATCAGTGGCCATTATCACTTTTCGCAGAGAGTTGGGGAATGGCTGCAATCACAGCATTGTAAGACGTGAAAGATCTTACAGTATATTTAAAGTATTTAGGCCTCCACCTTGGTTCAGAGGTGGTTGTTCCTTTTTCACCTAAATGGCATCCTTGACTCGCCACTCAAACCAGTGTCCCTACCTGCAAATAACTCATTTTAAACTGTATCTTACACACACTTTGTTACTAGCAGCTTGTTACTCTTTCTTTAGTTGAATCAACAAAACATTACAAGATATTATTCGAAATAATCACTAACAAGGTGATTCCCAATAAGCTATTAGCAAAAAATTGGGTATATCTATACATGATGTGCTGTAAGGGTGAAGGGAGAAACTATCCAACCACTGCACATTAAATCAGCTCAGCCGCAAAAAAACCCCATCCAACACTGTAGCTACCTCCTAATTCAGAACTAGTGCCTTTTTTTAACATTCTGCATCTTGTGGTGACTGAATGGTTGCTCAGAGCTCGAGGGTGTTGCACACTCATGACCACCTTTCATTGCAAGCCGATTGCACAGGTCACCAGAGGCAATCTTTCTGCAAAGCCCGACTTGGGCTGACTGCAATCGCTCTCAGAGACATTGTTGGAGGTTTGCAAATAATTCCTGTCTAATTCATAAATGCAGACAGATTGCCAACATTTTGCCATCAATCAATGAGACTTTGTCAATGAGCACAACTTGAGGGGACTCAACTCTGGTTGTATTCTGGTTATATTCCTAACAGTGCTAACACTGCTGTGCAATGTGGTGCAAAGACCACTAGGCAACTGTTAATCATGTTAGCATAGTCAAAGTAAAAAAGAAAACCACTGAGGTGTACACCTGTAGCCAGTATTTTATGATATGACTAAAAATGTCAGTAGAGTCATGGATTATAGATTTCAGTCTGGACTGAAGTGAGTGATCATCAATATTCTGATCCACAGAGTCACGTCACTAGCATGACTACAATTACATACAATTTTTGACCCAAACTGCTCTTTCTTGGGCTGTCTGTACCATTTCCCCACCTGTAGCATCCACTGAAAACTTGTCTGTTCAGCTTCCTGTCACAGTTAACCTGTCACACTGAGTGATCCTTGACTGCAAGAAGGAACACAGTGCTATAACCTGCTGGAAAGCTTCAGACAGATAGAGCTATAATATTTCCTCAATAACTTTCTCCTGTGGAGGTGGCAGAAGCTCATTGATCCTATTGTATAATGTTGCGCTTTCTTTCCAACACCAACTTCCAGCTGACCCGAAGTCTCCTCAAGGCAGGTACTACTTTACAGGGTTTCTGTAAGGAGGGTTAACAAGCTCTGAAATATGGCTTGTTGCAGTACAATGCTTTATGGCTTAGGGTTGTATGTTAACAAACACAGAAATAGACTTTTGCAAAGTTACAAGTACAAACTCTAATACAACCAGTGTGCTTCTTCTAGCCTGGAAGTGACACGACATAATAGCTGCAGCTTCAAGGTCTTAAACATGTGAAAGGAAACCTTATATGTACACATCCCTGGATCAGTTTGTTTCCAAGTACACTGTTTGAAACCACTGTGCACATTTTGAAAATAGAAATGTAAGGGTTTTGTGTAACTCAACACTGATTCTTTTTTTTGTGCTACATTTTAAAAATCTTACACTTAGGAAGCTAAAGTATGTGACTGCTTACATTCATTTTTAGGCCATGCTCAGCCTTTTTATAGAGATACCAACTTTTACTGTATAACTGCATTATTACCAAACAAAAAAGTATAATTAACCTGTAAAAATCAATGTGACCTTTGTGCATAATTAAATATATTAATTTGACGATTTGGTATGCCCAAAAATGTGTTATGTTAGGTTAAAGTGATCGCAACAAGATTTTTCTAAGATCATTAAATTAAAAAATAAAATAAAATCAACGACCGCATCCTACCTGACCACCTCAGGATCAGTTTTTTTTTGTTTTTTTTTTTAAATGGTACAGGAACATTAATCCACTTACTGCAGATGTGCACTGGTATGGATATGTATGAATATGTAACATGTATGGCATTTTCCAATTCTTTTTCCAAAAGTCTTTTAGGCAGTGCAGTGTGAAAACTTGATTATGGTAAGTGTTGTAATAAATTGGCTACGCAGGCATACATATTAGCTATTGACTTGCTTAGCAATACATTTCCACCCCTGTAATTACAAATATTAGTATCAATTAACATCTAAAGTTATTACATTCCTCCTCAATTTCTAACTTGGGAGTGTTTATCTCAAGGTTAAGCCGTGGGTAAAAGTGATGCAAGTCAACTGTCTGAAGGGATGTCCTGTGAAAATTTCACAAATTACAAACCCTTAAAGTACCAGTATGGTACCAGATAAGAACACTGCACTGAACACAAGCACCACAGATACTGGATATTCACCTCTATCAGACACGTCATCTTCATTACAATCTGAACAAGCAAGCAACAATTTATGAAGACAGCATCAATTGATTGCGAGGTCCTCTGTGATCAGGCCCTTCTACATGTTCAAACTCCAAGAATTTTGAAAAGCATGTTCAGGACCTAAAGTTGATCCATCGGTGCGATCTGTCCAAACTGTGATACAGAACATTATATAGAGGCGTAGTTTCTCCATTTCACAGCTCCATGTGAGAGTGTTAAAATATGCCTATTAGAAAGCCGTTTTGACATAAAATAAATAACAGCTAGAAGATGAGCCTGGTATGAAAACACAGTTACAACTTGTTCTGACCTATCTCACATGGGAAGTTCACTTACGAATGTTTACCCAGAATGGTCTTCTTAAAGTTTTCCCCAGAGAATTATCAGGAAATCGATTCAAAATCCAGAATACCAGTGCTCATTTCTGTTAAGATACTAAATTCAAGCAGTTTTGCCATCCAAACTATGATGTAGCCCATTAGAGGGCTGCTCATAGCTGGTTACAGAAAAGAAAAGAAAAATTTAGATAATTTAATTTTGCCTTCAGATTGTGACACTTGGGATGGGTGTAAAACTGATTTGGTAACAGTTTTTAACAAATCTCAGATGTCTATTTTATCCCTGGAGTTCCTAAATGTTATATTTACATGAATGAGACAGGAAAACCTGAAAACATCACACTTCAGGTGACAGTTGTAGCCACTGTTGAGCTGTAAAAATTCACACTGTAGATTTTAGCGGAAGCAGAAACAAGTGACTTTATATAAAACTATTTTTTTATTTGCACATTGTAAAAACTGTACTTCACTGCACGTGAAGCATATGAAGGATACAGGCAGACGCACAGAGCTGGAACAGGATCACTCCACCGCTGTGCTCTGATGGGTTGCTGCAGCCTCAAAAGAGGACTAAACGGATAGAGTGGCCGGGCCCTGCGAGTCTCTAACGAATGTCATAAATACTAATGACTACAGTCTCTTTAGTGAGAGGAAAAGCAATTAACGCACACACAGAGGAAGCAGAACCATTTAACAAGAGCAATTTAGACCAGAAGCCCTGTTCTATAACAGTGCCTCAATCCAATTATTGATCCCAGGACAGTGGCATGTAGTCACAACCTGGGATAAATAACTGTTATTTTTTCACTGGCACCAAAGGGAAACATTTAGCATGCAGTAAAAACCTAACCAATCAAAAAAATAATAACAATATGGATGCTAATAAGAGTTAAAGTACCAACACTTCAGATTAAAGTCCAGATATGTCTAAAAATGATTAGAAACATAGCAAACAAAGAGCAGTGCCACGCCACTCAAAGGTGTTGCACAGGCTTTTCAAATGCCCGTCACGTCATTTCAAAGTTTCAATCACAGGAAGAAGTACAGGGAGGATAACAGAAGGTGCAGAAGAAGCCCAGAGCAGTGCTCTGCACTGTTAATCTGTTATGACGTGTTCTTCCTGACACCACAGAGAGCTGCTTGCATCTTCGTGCGGACGACGGATGAATCCTGTTCTTTTAGTGACAGATGAGTTCACAACTGCATTCCTGCAAGCTGGTAAGGTTGCTAGGAAAGATCAAAAGATTTTTCTTAACCTAAAACAAAACCACAAGTTTTCAACCTTTGCTGAGCCTATGTCCCCAGAGCCAAGGGCCAATGTTCAAAATGATCCATGCGAGACAGCAAAGCCTACAGAGACTCCCATGTGACTTCAAACAACAGTTTGGCTCCAGCATCCAACACCGCTAACAGCGTTCATGAGTCTGTGCACATGAAATGGACAAAGAGTAACCAGGCACTGATCACCTCCGTCTGGAGGATAATGAATGCAGTGCAGTGGTTAGCAGCCATCAGATCTCCGACAGAGTCACACGCCAAGAGTCTGCCGAGCTCTCGATAGCCAGGATGAAGGTGTCCTCATTGGAGTAATGCTGGATGATGTTGTCATCCATGTTCACCAGGAGCCTGGGGAAGACGGCAAACACATTTAATGGCAATATCTGATCGTTAGCTCACATCTCTATTGCAGAGGAAAATCTTTAAACATAGACTAGATGAATTGGAATGAATGTTTTGAAGGAATCATAATTCCCGGATTGATGCACATTAATGCGTTATTGATTTGTTTTATGGACTCAAGTGACCTGTGTCAACCAAAGTGAAATGCCATGAAATTTCTACATTCATGATCCCTCAGCTATTCTTCACACGGCCTCCCTACAACTTAATTTCATTTCAAAGTTTTGTCCTTAAGTTTGGTTTACGCTAAAATATGCCTTCTAAATGTAAGACAGTCTTATTTACTCATCTCTTCTTTTTCTCATTAGCACTATTACTGACACTGGTTGGCATGTAAGACCTTGAACTTAAGGATTTTAACCTTAAACCATCCAACAAGCAAACAGGAATGGTGAAAAGCAGCCTCTTCAAAGTCCTCCTCAGTTTAGTTTTTACTGGAGTTGGACTCACCCTTTTTTGCTTTTTTGGTAAACTTTGGTTATCTTGTCAACAGGCACTGCATATTTCTCAGAGATCTGTGAAGACAAAGTAGATGTTAACAAAATTGAATCTATATATCTATATCTAGATACATCTCTATATCTAAATCCATCTCTCTCTCTCTCTCTCTCTCTCTCAAATACATATATAAAAATTATATACATTTGTTCTTATTCTAAATTCTTTTTTAACAGCCAGGAGGGGGAGACTATTCAGAAAGAAGTGTGAGAAGGATCAGAAAATAACTACTGCTCACGTGATCTTCTTTCTCAGTAAACACTTTCCTGATGAGTTTATGGTCTCAATCCCTAGTTTCACATCTTAAGGACAAAAACATTATTGTCCAAAAGGACGATAAAGCACGGGCCTATCTTGCAACTGTCGGATCCACAACTCATTTGTGGCATCTATTTTGAAGAAGCTAATAAGGTAACAACCAAGATGTTCAAGCTGAGGCTTCAAAAACTGGGCTTTGCAAACCAACAGGTCACAAAGGCTTTGACCCATCTACAATCTGTTTTGCAGTGAACAGCTGCTGTTGGTTTGTAGAATGAATGACTTCTTGTTGTTTTCCAAGCAATGTATTCTCAGTACTCACAGCCTCCATCAGTGCTTTGAGGGTTGGGCTGCGCAGCATCAGGGCATCAAACACTTCATCACACTCCTTCCTCACATATAGTAGAACTGAAAGATCATGGAATAGGAAGCTAATATTCAGTCAAACCACAAGACTGACAAGGACAAGAAGTCTTAATGAGAAATAAATTACCTTTTCTTTCTGGTTCCACTCTGGACTCCTTCAGTGGAGGTGGACAGAGGTTTTCTTGGCCAACACATGAAACCCTCTTCATTAAAACACCTCTGATGAACACACATGCAGAAACATGTGTCATTAGATAGGAATGCTACTGGGTCCCTGACATGTGACAGTTTATTTCTTCTAAGGTATAAACAAGGATAAAACAAAATTAGCCTAAATCTTGATCCAACCTTCTGTAATCTTCTCACCATGGAGAGACCCTCAACAATAAACTCGAGGTCTAAGCATATGGAGCAGTGTGCACTAACAAAGCCACTGTAGGACTCACCCATTTCGATCAACTTCTTCGGTGTTGAAAGCAAACACCTGCAAACAAAATTAAAAAAGCAATATGAAATGCAAGACAAATGTAGTTTTGTGCCTCTCTCTCTCTGTCCATGTGTGTGTGTGCCTGTGTGTATGTACACTTGTGGGAACCAACAGTCACATGTGGGGACCAAATGCCAGTCCTTGTAAATCTGAAGGCTTTTTTTTAAAGCTCAAAATCTAGTTTTAGGGTTATGGTTACATTTATGTTTTGGTTAGCTTTAGGGGAAGGGGAAGGCTTAGGCATTCATTTCTGATCGTTAGGGTTAGGGGGGCTAGGGAAAACATTACGTCAATTCTATGTCCTCACTAAGGTGTGTGTGTGTGTGTGTGTGTGTGTGTGTGTGTGTGTGTGTGTGTGTTTTGGAAAGAGCCTGGTCCCTCACCTGCCCCGCTCTCTGCAGGTTTCCAAAGTGGACGTCTGGAATGAAGAGAACGGGCTGGGAGTCCAGGTCTACCATGCTTTTGAACAGCGCACTTTCAGCCCTCTTTATCAGATCGGTCGACCCCGAGCTGCCATTTTTCCCTAATCCAGAGGCAGTGTGAATTTAACATCTGTTGCCAAGCGACAACCCCAAGTACAGAATTGATTTGCAGACCTTTTACAGTCTCAGTGCCTTAAGGTCTAGGGTTTGTAACCTTGTTTCGGTGGATTTTAAAACAATCTGAACAATTTTATTTCAGTAAATAAATTGTAATCACTTCTTAGCCAAAATGTACAATAAATAAATAAATAAATAAATAAAGGTTTCACCTTTCATACTCTTCCTGAGCTGCTTTTTTTCCTCGTCACGAAGCTTCCTCTCAGCACCCTGCAAACAGAAAGGAAAAAAAATGTCAGAATATGTTTAAAAACTGGTTAAAAATGTTTATCCAAATCTGTGTTATTAGCACACTGTTGACCACATGTGCTACCAGCCTTCTTTACCTTGTCGCAGAAGACCTTAATCTGAGTGAAGGCTCTGTGGATTGGCCTGCTGCTGCAGCTGTTGTTGTAACTATATGTGTCGATCTGAATAATCAGAGGCATCCCCTTCACACCCTTCTGGGAGGAGAAGTCTGTGCTCAGACAGTTCACAGAGATAAAGACCTAGGAAGCAAAAAAATAAAAAATAAAAACACAAAAAACAGTCCATTTTTTAAAAATTGTGTGACTTAAACTGAAGCAGAGATGATGATCATATAACACTGCTAAATCCATGCCTGCAGGGCAGGAACAAGAAGCAAGAAAACCCAGAAGGCCACCTCCTCCAGTTTATCTGGGAAAAGACATTCCCAGGCCAGCCGAGAGATGTAATCTCTTCAGGGTGTCATGGGTCTGCCCAGGAGTCCTTTGTCTAGTGAGACACGCCCAAAACAACTCATCCGAAAGTCATCCTTGTGAGATGCGCAATCACTTTGACTTGCTCCTTTTGATGTGGAGGAGCAGCTCTACCCTGAGCGCCTCTCATATGACTGAACTCTCCGCCCTATCACTAAGGGAGAGGCCAGCCACTCTTCAGAGAAAGCTCATTTCCACTGCTTGTACCTGCGGTCTCATTTTTTTTTGGTCGCTACCCAGAGCTCATGACCATAGGTGAGGATAGGAACGTAGACTGACCAGTAAATCGACAGCTTCGCTTTTACGCTCTGCGCTTTCTTTAACACAACAGGCCAATGCAGCATCTGCAACACTGCAGCCTGCCCCAATCTGTCTGTCTGTCTGTCTCCCCTCCCTCATGAACAAGACCCCAAGATACTTAAACTCCTCCACTTGGGGCCGCAACTTATCCCTGACCCAGAGGGGACACTCCTCACTTTTCCAGCTGAGAACAATGAGGCGCTGATTCCCATTCCCACTAAGGTTGGGCAATATGTAAAAGTTTTCCAACCGACAATCGTCAGTCCAACAAATGACGATAGGGGATATATTCGCACAGGTGACTTTTTGATGGGCGGAGCAATGTAATCACGCAGGGACTGATTTGTACGTTTAGAATTTATACGTTTTGTTTGGAGGGAATATTTTACCTTCTTTTCTTGTTTGTTTCAGTATTAATATAGCTACTTTTTGGATTATTCATTTATTCATTTATTTATTTTATTTTATTTAGTTGAGATGCGCCAAATCACACAAAAGACATTACGTCTGAGGGTTTTTTTTTAATGTTTGCTGGAAGAGACATTTTGATTTTTAACTTACTTTTTGTTTAATTTTGTATTTGTTGTTTGGTCGATTGTGTAAGACAGATAAACACTGGAACGGCCTGTAAACACGGTTATAGTGGAAAAACGAAGCCAGTTTCTCTTTGTTTCCCCTCTTTGTGTGTGTGTCTGTGTGTGTGTTTTTTTTTATTTAAATAAAGTGTTTTTGTTTTTTGCTGAACATGGGCTACTGCCTTTCTTTCTTTCTGTTATGAGTTTGAGTAAATGAATCGCTGTATTTGTTCGCAGCTGGGAGAGGGTGCCGTTAAAACAGCTATTATTTTTTCCATTGACTGCTTCTCTTGGCTTCAACCAACATTATTAGCAAACTTACTCATGAGCAAATAAATAAATACATAAATCGCTCTTGTAAAGACGATCGGTGAAAGGCTCAGCCTATCGTCGATAAATTCGTCCAATCTTAATTCCCACTGCTTCACACTTGGCTGCAAACTGCTCCGTGCAAGCTGGAGACAACCAGCTATTTATAATTTTAGAGGTATTACACAGATTTTTAAAAAAGCAGCCAAGTATGTGTTTGTTTAATGCACACATTAAAGGACATATCCTGATCAAAATTGACTCCTAGGTTCCTCCTCCTATGTTCACAATGTTGTTGGTGGCCAAGGCAATGCCATCCAGAGAAAGTATCCAATTAGGCCCAATGTTTCTAAGATTTTTAGGGCCAAATATAACAACCTTGGTTTTGTCTGAATTTGAGAGAAGAAAATTACAGGACATACGGGTCTTTACGTCTTTTAGAGAAGCCTGTACTTTCACTAACTGATTTTTGTCATCTGGCTGCTGTCATAGATAGATATAATTGGGTATCATCTGCATAGCAGTGAAAGTGCATCCAATGTTTTCTAATAATAGAAATGGCCAGCAGGTCAGGCCACATACCAGTATGGGTATTCTATTTAGAATATATTCTTTCTATTATAGTGCCGAGTTGATTGTCAGGTTGAATACAGATTTCAATATGATCACCTTCTACAGGTAGAGCAGGCCCATAAAGTACATGCAGCTCACAGGCACTGGGTGCTACACCAAAGAATTCCAGAAACTGACCAATCAGAAGCAAGGGAGGGGGTGTTAAAGAGGCAGGCATAAAAATGGTGCATTTCAAATAGGAAAATCTTTGGGGCTTTTTCTAAGCTAATGGTTTTAGAGTTACAGGATACCATTTCACTTTTGTAAACACTTGTAAAGGAATCAACAGCAACTTGCTACTAACTAAAAGGTATTCCTGCATTAGTTTAACCATAAAAGCCCATTATTAGCCCATTATGTGTTTTCTAATAAAGCTGTATCTGACTCACAAACTGTGTGGTAATGATTAAGAGGTTAGAGGATCCATGAATCACAATAGCAGCAGTTCACAGGCCACCACAACTCATAAGCGTCCTTCAAATTCGCATGTGTCAAGTAAAAACACTTCACATGGAAAGACACAGATGTACAAGAATGTGGGATTTACATAAAGAAATCAACTGTTTAATATTGCTCCAGAACCCTGAGTGTCCCAGATTTCAGAAATATATGGCTCTTCTCCAACAATCCTTCTTTCCCAGAGCTAAAGTAATAAGGCATAGCTGCAGATCTGCAGGTTATTAAAAGCCTGTGAAAAGAATTCACAAAATGTCACCCAAGTAACAGTACCATCCTACCACTATTTTAATCATTTAGTGATCTCTTTAAGCAATACTACATGCCATTATCTTCACACATTTAATTGCATGATGGAACAGATTCTCATGATTGGTGCCAAATCATCCAAACGGACAGAATTTCCACATGAATCTCCCAGTTAAACAGGACGGGCAGCTTGAGCAACAGGTCGGCAGAGACTGATCACAGTAGATCTGTAACTGTGGCTAAACACCAATTTTCCCACTACGCAGCATCAACAGCATCGTGTCTGAACCTGCAGAGGTGAGGGCTGATTGCTGGAAAAGCCTGGAGCACAAATGAGCCTCCTACACACCTCCACAAATTCACACCTCCACAGACCCAAGCCATTTCAATTTTCTCCACAAGCGCTGGACGCATTGCTGCTAGCAGCGTGTGTATGTGTGCGTGGGAGGCTTGTTGTGTTTGCGCTTGCTGCGTGTGTAAGCATACCTTCCTAAAAAGAAGGGGGAAAAAAACCACAAAGTTCACAAGGGCACCACAGAGTGGCTGTTTAGTGCCATCCGCTCAACCAGCACAAACAAACAAACACGAAAACAAGAATTGTGTGCAGCAGGAAGGCACTCATCTCCCTCCCGAACCAACACATTTCACACTCTGTTACAAGGAGGTTGCCAACTGTTACCTGGCAACAGCCAACCCATGCAGAAACAAAACATAACATTTCCACCAAATAACAAAAGTATAAGTATATATATTTCATCTAAACTGGTGTCAAATTAGCAGTGGAGAGCTACATTTCTGAAAAGAAAAAGAAAAAAAAAAAAAGATTATAGGAGCGATGCGAGGCATCACATTTCCTCACAGTAACCCTATTGTTTTGTCCTCAACCTTTTCCACCTCATTTCCCATGGCTGGGTGGGGGGGTCTGGTCACATGTTTGAGGCTTGTGAGTCAGAGTGCAGCAGAAAGGCTGAGAACCTTTACCTGGTTCACATCTTACAGCACAGCCACACAGTGTAATCAGTGCTTCTAATGATCTAATTGATATTTAGTACGACAAATTGTATTGATTAGACAAAGCAGATCATATGCACAAAACAAAAGGAGGGACTATTACAAACTATGAATGATGATTAA
Organism: Tylochromis polylepis; assembly: GCA_015107715.1. NCBI lineage: Eukaryota > Metazoa > Chordata > Actinopteri > Cichliformes > Cichlidae > Tylochromis > Tylochromis polylepis. The sequence goes on from VVHJ01064891.1 coordinate 23,133, forward strand.
TGGAGGATAGCGTCATTCGTTCACTATATCATCACAGTTAAAAGCTAAATCCTCAGCCCTCTCACTTTCATAATACCTTCCACCTCTACACAAGAGGCCAGACTACAGGATTGTCCATGCTTTGAACATGCATACTGCCAAAAATCCAAACATGCTGGTTTTAAACACGCCACATTATTGATGTTTATTTGTTTAACATGCATTAACGTGCTAACATTTGAGAAATGACAGGGGTGGCTGATGGGAGTCTCACTGGTTTTGTGGTCAATTTGTCATGAACTTCAGCACAAAATGGAATTTTGACCAGAGCTTGAGAGAAAAGTTCAGCCTGAGAGGGACTTCTTTGAATTTCACTCACATTAAAGGACTAAGATTCCTCTAATTTTGCACCTGTAGTATGTGCACTAACATAAAAGTGGTTTAGCTACTAATAATAAAAGGTGCCATGTGAGATGTACAATCACTTCCCTTTCTGTAAGAATAATGGTACACAGTGGTACATGATTGTGGTCAGGTGTATAAGCATGCACCGCTGATGCAGTACCATCACAGTACCACCTCAACACACTCAAACCAATTACGGTTCGTGAAAAGCATGTGCACCGCACAGCAAATATTTATCCACAAACCTGCAAAGCTGCAATTACCTGTCTGTCAGTGAGGCAGTTTGAGAAGTTCGCATTAAAACTGGAGCTGAATGGGAGCCCCAGGGCTCAAAACACCTCGAGGGTGGACTCATTCTTTAGTGTGTTTGTGGGTGTGTTTACATGCTGTGTGCCATTTGTCTTCATCCAACTGACCAACGTCACTAATGAGAAACCTGAGCGGGGTTGTTTTCAAGGGTCGGTTGCCCTGTGCCCGGCATTTCTGCAATCCCAAATAACCTGACACAAAGCAGGAGACACACCTCCCGTCATGGAGGCCAGGCATACGATCCCTCAACTATTGTGAGAGTATGAGGTATAAACAGTCCACTGACGCGGTTAAGCACAGACTGAGAGTCCTAAAGACAAAAACTTGTGCTTTTATTAAGCAATCCTCCCCACACAGGGCTAAGAGTTTGCCTCGTCTGACCTGTTTAGATTCCATGCTTTGACACATACAGGCCCCCTCACCTTGGCTTCTTCACTGACATCCCATGTGAAAGACACAGCATTGTAGGCAATTTCCTCCACATTCCCGATCATGTTGAAGCTCTCCTTGTAGTCAGCTAAAGGCAAACGGAGGAAACAGGAGAAGTTTGGCATCAGATCGCTTAACATTTTGCCACTCTGGAGGCACATTTTCTTTTTTTGTGTGAATTAGAGAGAGAGAGCGTGAGTGAGCGCGTGCGTGTGCGTGTGTCAGAGAAAAACTTATTTGAACCCCTGCTGATTTTGTAAGTTTGATCATTTCTTTTTAGTGGGCAGTCTATAATTTCAATGGTCGATTTATTTGAACAGTGAGAGACAGAACAATAACAAAATCCAGAAAAACACATTTCAAAAAAGTTATAAATTCTTCTAAATGTAAATTTATTACTTTATAATACATTTTCATGAATGAAATAAGTATTTGGTCAGACATGTCTTGTAGTTGGCCACAGGTTTTGCAAACATCTCTGGGGGATTGTCCCTCCTCTTTGCAGATCCTCTCCAAGTCATTAATGTTTCATGGCTGATGTTTGGCAACTTGAACCTTCAGCTCCATCCACAGATTTTCTGTGGAATTAAGGTCTGGAGACTGACTCAGCCACTCCAAGACCTTAATATGCTTCTTCTTGAGCCAGTCCTTTGTTGCCTTGGCTGTGTGTTTTGGATCATTGTCATGCTGGAATACCCACCCACGACCCATTTTCAATGGTCTGGCTGAGGGAAGGAAGTTCTCACCCAAGATTTGACGGTACATGGCCCCATCCATCCTCCCTTTGATGCGGTGCAGTTGTCCTGTCCCCTTGGCAGAAAAACACCCCCAAAGCATAATGTTTCCACCTCCATGTTTGACGGTGGGGACAGTGTTCTTGGAGTCATAGGCAGCATTCTTCTTCCTCCAAACACAGCGAGTTGAGTTAATGCCAAATAGCTCGATTTTGGTCTCATCTGACCACAACACTTTACCCAGTCCTCCTCTGAATCATTGAGATGTTCAGTGGCAAACTTGAAACAGGCCTGTACGTGTGCTTTCTTGAGCAGGGGGACTGCAGGATTTCAGTCCTTCACAGTGTAGTGTGTTTCAAACTGTTTTCTTGGTGACTGTGGTCTCAGCTGCCTTGAGATCATTCACAAGTTCCTCCTGAGTAGTTCTGGGCCGGTTCCACACCGTTCTCATTATCATTGAAACTCCACGAGTTGAGATCTTGCGTGGAGCTCCAGACCGAGGGAGATTGGCAGTTATTTTATGGTTCTTCTATTTGTGAATAATCACACCAACTGTTGTCACCTTCAACTGTAGGTCCACAATCTTGTGCCTGATATCCTTGGAAAGCTCTTTGGTCCTGGCCATGGTGCAGGGTTTGGAATCTGGATAGACTGATTGCTTCTATGGATTTTATACAGG
>VVHJ01064892.1:0-11088 GCA_015107715.1 Tylochromis polylepis
GAGTCACCATGGGCCTCTTGGCTGCATTTCTGATCAGCGCTCTCCTTGTTGGGCCTGTGAGTTTAGGTGGACGGCCTTGTCTTGGTAGGTTTACAGTTGTGCCATACTCCTTCCATTTCTGAATGATGGCTTGAACAGTGCTCCGTGGGATGTTCAAGGCTTGGGAAATCTTTTTGTAGCCTAAGCCTGCTTTAAATGTCTCAATAACTTTATCACTGACCTGTCTGGTGTGTTCTTTTGACTTCATGGTGTTGTTGCTCCCAATATTCTCTTAGACAACATCTGAGGCCGTCACAGAGCAGCTGTATTTGTACTGACATTAGATTACACACAGGTGCACTCTATTTAGTCATTAGCACTCATCAGGCAATGTCTATGGGCAACTGACTGCACTCAGACCAAAGGGGGCTGAATAATTATGCACACCCCACTTTTCAGTTATTTATTTGTAAAAAATATTTGTAAAAAATCATGTATGATTTACGTTCCACTTCTCACGTGTACACCACTTTGTATTGGTCTTTCACGTGGAATTCCAATAAAATTGATTCATGTTTGTGGCTGTAATGTGACAAAATGAGGAAAAGTTCAAGGGGGCCGAATACTTTTGTAAGCCACTGTATGTATTGATATATAGATAGATAGGTGCTCTTATTTCAGTTGAGCTAGAATGTGGCCTGAGTAAAATTTGCCAACATAGCTCGCTTAGGTTTCTTTCCACCTCTGAATGTGGGTGAGGCAATAGAGGCTAGAGTCAGCTATGATCATTCTGCACTAATCTTTATACTCTGAATGTAGACAATATCCTAACCCATTTGTTTTCTTCAACCCTTTTCTCAGATGATCAACTTTCAGGTTGTTCATAGTGCATTTTTCTCTCTGTTATTTTTGAAATTGTGAATCCATTATTCATTATTTAGATTGTGTTTTGTTCACAAGCCTGCATTTCAATGTTTTCTGGAAATACCTTAACACAGTGCTGGAAAGCAGGGTTTCACTGGTCTGTGGGCTGTAATATGTGTGTCAGTACCTCTACACCACAATGCTAAGCTGATGATAAACTAACGTTAAATTCTTCCGTCGACCATCCATCCATCCATCTTCTTAAAAACGTATCCAGTTTAGGGTCACGGGGAGGCCAATGTGGATTACACTTTGGACAGGTCGCTAGCCCATCACAGGCCTAACACAGAGCAACAGACATGCATTCACACCTCTAGGCAATTTAGAATTACCAGTAAACCAAACAAGCCTCTTGAGACTGTGGGAAAAACTGAAGTACCTGGAGCAAACCCTTGTTTTTGGAGTGTGGGATGAAACTGGAAGAACTGAAGGAAACCCACACATCACAGGGAGGATATACAAACTTCATGCAGAAAGGCCCCAAGCCAAGCAGAAGGCGTAAATGCAGAACCATCCTGCTGTGCTATTGCACTATAGTGCTGCCCCCTAAGTTGCCCCTAAAATCTGCAGCAAATCATTTTTGTCTATGTTTGGGGCAGCTTAAGCTGTTAACACATCGCTTTACAAAAGGTGAATGTTTTGGCAGTAGTTGCTTATTTACCCATCTAACACACAAGAACACATAAACCATAAACTCAAGTCTTCTTTGTACAACACTGATGTGGGAGCGTGTATGCTCTAAGCAGAAACAGGCCTCCCTCCAGAAATTTGCTGCTCACTGTTGAGACCAGCATAGCTTACAAAGAGGCTGCATGGCTCCTACCCACAGAAATAGAGCTCAAGTCACAAACCACATTACCTCAAATCCCAATCTCTGGTATTTGTAGATAACAAATTGGTTTGCAACCAAGCAAATGAGGGACACATGCTGCTGCCTAGCCAGCCTAAAGGAAACAAATGTTTATGATTTGATGAAAATGCTAAGAATCACTGCCTACTCATACACCTGATTCATAGTCATACAGCTCATGCGCTGCTTTATTTTATTCTGCTGATTGCACAACTGAATTTCTGCCATTTACAGTATTGTGCAAAGGTCTCGAGCACCCCTACTTTCTTTATATTTTGCTAGAGGAATGGAAAATAGGTGCAGCTATTTATTGAAACGTGCAGACACACATGCAACTATAGCACACAAGGCAAAAAACAGGGTCAGTATTTGCTATAACCATCTTTAGCCACTCTTTGCTATAACCACTCTCTTATGGAAGCTTTCTTTTAATTTTTTTAGTAGTCTTCAGGAATAGTTCTCCAGAATTCTTAAACGATAGTCAAAGCTCTTCTTTGGATATTAGCTATGTTTTGTTCTCTTTTCTGTCAAGAAGCTCCCAGACTACTTCATCAATAAACTTGAGGTATGGGCTCTAAAGAGGCCAGTGATAAACTCCCACTGTGCATTGCTCTATCGAGATATGCTTTTACCTCACTCGCAGTATATTTGGGATCGTTGCCATGTGGAAAATAAAGACGATGCCAATCAGACACTTTCCAGATGGTGTTGTTGGATCAAAATCTGACGGCACCTTTCTGCATTAATAATTCCATCAGTTTCGACGATCAATTTCCCCACTACCACTGTCTGAAACGCAGTTCCAAACACCGATAGGCCTCCACTGTGTTTTACTGGTCATGCATTAAGCTTTTCTTGCATCTTCTGTGTACACTAACAATCATTTGATCTAGAAATTTGATTGCATTACTCCAGAATGTAGTTTTTTGTGTAACTGGGCACACCTAAACCTTTTCTCCCAATTTTCCTTCCTTAATGATGACTTCTTGACAGCTACATGTCTACTGAAACAATGTCCGATGAGGCTTTGGTGAACAGTAGATGGATTGCTGGGAATCTTTGTAGAGCCTGTGACGTAAATTATGTAAGTGACCACAGCTGTTGTCCTCATTTATACTTGTGCTGGTACATTATATGTTAATTACCTTGTGGTTGTGTCCCAGTGTTTTATTAACCAGACGATAGAAACAAATAAGATGCTACGACTTTCTACCCTCCTGGGTCCTCTCTCTTTGCTATATTCTTTTTTTTTTTGGATGCAAAGGTATTCGTCCCCCAAGTTTTTCAACTTCTTTGTACATTACCTCACGTCCATTTAGATAGTTTCCACAATCTCTCTCCAGAAATTTACTGACATTTCTATGTCTTTATATTGATGCTATGACTATTACTTCTTAAACTGAGATGATGATGCTATTCTTTCACTGATCAATTCAAAAACTGAGCCATAAAAGTAGCCGTAAATTGCACAGGAGGAATCAGTGGTACAGCACAGGCCAAACAAACAGTTGTGGGCTGTGTCGACCCAATGTTTAGTTTCATATTTAGGGAGGTGCACATCTGGTTACACTGAAGGTTACAGCACAGGGTTTCAGAAAGGTTTGCAGTTGCAGTGTAGGTATGGCGTAAATTTCCCACTGAAACATAAATCCCCAGTCTGAAAGACCAGACCCACTTTCAAAATTTGCTCATCAGCATTTTAGCACTTTATCTTTTGTCCACTTGCCCAGTTTTCCAAAATTTGGTTCATAAACACTGATTCATCCCTTGAGTTAGGTGTCTTTTTTATTGCTCGAATGATTCATAGATCAGTGTTAAGCAGCTTATCCAAAAAAAAAAGAAAAGAAAAGAAAAAAACATTCCTCTGAAAATGGTCTGGATTGAAAATGAGGTAAAAAGCAGCCAAATAAAGAAAACCTAAGATTTTTGGACTTTACAACATGCCTGTGTAATTTTCTCAAGTGAATAATGGTACAGATTTTTATGTCTATCTATCTATCTATCTATCTATCTATCTATCTATCTATCTATCTATCTATCTATCTATCTATCTATCTATCTATCTATCTATCTATCTATCTATCTATCTATCTATAACAACAGAGACAAACTCTTTGATTTGTGGTATAATCTCATTTTGTCAAGACCTTCCAAAACTGTTTCTGTTTACTGCAGAAATTTAGATCAATAAATGTAATAATGTGGTTTTACTTTAGATAAGGTTTGGTCAGGCACAAAAACCACTTAGATTCAATAAAAAGGCTTTAGCTGAAATAACCATGTTAAGGCCATAGCTTCGTCATCGTCATGGTCACAAGAATTAACACATTGTTATGGTCAGGGAAGGATTATCATCATGGGGTTAAAAATCACTGTGCTGGTTAGAAACTGGATATACCTCCTGTGATGTCCATATTATTTGAGGCAACATGGGAAAAGACAACAAAGCACTGGAGAAAGTAATGTAACTGACTTACTTGAACCTACGAGTAGAGAAAACTAATTAAACATGCTGTCAGTTAATATTTCTCTGATAAATTTTGTAGATTAATAATTGTTTCTTCAATTTTGAACTAATACATGTCATCAGAATCATGATTAAAACATCAAAAACATCAAAAGGGAGGATTTACTCTGCAATAATGCTGTCTTTTTCTGCGTGGAGTTTGCATGTTCTCCCTGTGTCCGCATGTGTTCACTCTGGGTACCCCGGTTTATTTCCACAGTCCAAAGAACCTTTTTGGTTAATTGGTGATTCTAAAGTGGCGGTAGGTGTCAATGGTTATCTGTCTCTCTGCGAGAGATTGAAGACCGCTCCAGGGTGTAAACAGATATGAGAGCAAAATGATAAATGTTTCATTTCAAGTAAATGCATTTTTATTAAAATGTGAGTCTAAAACTTTTTTCAAATCCAAAAGTTTTGTTTTTCAAATCCAGAAGTTTTGATTGCTGTGCAGCTTAACCTTGTGGGCAAGACACTGAAAGCTGTAAGACACATCTCTCTTGATCAGATTGACAGCTTGTTAGTAAATGAAAGTCCATCCATGGAGAAGACACGAGGGCAGGCGCAAAGACAGAAAATCAATTCATAGGTATGTTTTCACATCACTTCCCTCAACATAATAAGCAGGAATGTTGGGTTTGAACTGGTGCATGTAGATTGCTTTTGTTTAACAGTCTGTCATGTTGTAATGGGTTGTAATGGATCTATTTTATAAATGTTCTTTTAGGTATCTTTAAAACATTTACACAGATTGTCAACCAAACTTTGACAAAAGTTAATAGTACAAATAACTGCATTTTGAGTTTCCGTCTTCTCCTTGCACTCTCCCTCTCATGTATTAACTGTCAGTTGCAGTCTTACCAACCTGTTAACTGATCAAGATTAGCCAAGAGAAATGTGTCTTACAGTCTTTCAGTATAGGTCCCACCCACAAGATTTACTTTGCTACAACATTTTGGTTTCTTTCTTTAATTGTTAGTGTATTTCACAGCACACTGCACAAAAAAAAAAAAAAAAATTGCATGCAAACCCATATGGTTTAAATGCTCTTCTTGTACTTCTAAAATGCCTCTTTTGTTCTAGCTATTGGAGTCATGGACAAAATTAGATCCATTTTAGTGATAATAACACTCCCCTAGGATTTATACTGAAGGAACCCAGTGTACACACAGATGTTGGGATGCTCATGGTACAATAAAATGTCTCTCCAAGTGATTTACTCTTTATCATGGGACCAAATCTGAATGGTATATTAAACTTTAGAACGCTACCTCAAACTAACCATTCAACACCCTTAAGGTGACATGCTTGCTGAGTGGTTTTCAGCTGAGGTGGGAACTCCAGCCTATAATGAAGTCTTGCAGATGGACTACTTTTAGCCACCCTCTTTGCTTCTCTCCCAGTGAGGGGGAAAAAAAGGAAATGATGGAAGTAGATGCAGATTTTCATGTTTTATGTTGTTTCTTCTATGGCCTTTTCTGCACCAGTTGTCTAAAAGCCATCACTTATCAGCACAGGTGTTGATAAAGTGGCTACAATTATTGGTTCAGACATCTGCATTACAAATGGATACCTGGGCCGTTACCCGGGGATAGCTCCGGTTCACACAGTCACACTCTGCCAGTTGAGAGGAAGATGTTTGATTCAAAAATATGGCTCTACTCTGAAATAGATTGCCTGGCTTGCTATGATGAGATTAGTGTGTTGCAGGTTCTGGTGTTTTGACAGAACATGAAGGGATCGCTATAGCTGCTGTATGGCTGATGTGCCCTAGTATTAGTGTCTATGGGCACTAAAGCAAGGCTGAATCCTCTGATGTCCTGTGGTTATTCATTTAACTTTGCAATGGCTGATTAAACTACCTCTGCCTTCTTTTTATCAAAGCATGACACGATGACAGCTTGACAATGAAGCCTTTTTTATTTTAAATCTGCATTGCACCATTTAGAGCTATCAGTGACACCGATATATTAAAGTGAAACTTGCTGTCATTGATGCAGATGCACATGCAGGAACACAAAGGAGACCTGGCATATCTCAATTTTTGTGATAAATTTACACTGTTGCAAATCAGACACTGCTATTTAGGTTTCAAATTAGCATTGTAGATGAATGCGCACGTGCTATTTACAAATTGCACATGCATACTTTTAAAGCTGTCTTAATTTATGGAACATTTAACTAAAAAAGGGGGGAGTGCAATAAGAAATGTAAAAGTTAAGGTACAAGTAAAGAGGGATCTGTGCAAGGTGTGGTGTGTGATATTCCTGATATGGATGGATGGATGGATGGATGGATGGATCTGAGCAAATGGGAAAATAGCTTGATCAGACTTATCAGCATTCACACATGTGAATATTCACTGAAGCCCTGTGCTATTGCTTTAATCCTCAACACGTGGGCTATCATTAACAGGAGCTTCCTAAAATAAAATCAAAACCCTATATCTCTTCTGACCAACTGCTGTGCATGCACACATAAAAGGCAAAAAATGATTTAAGTTCTCTGAATATCTGTCTCAACCACATCCACCTACACACAGAGCACAAAAGCATATGTACATGGCATTGAGAGGCATGCACACAGATGCTCACTGACACACAGAGAAAATGGTACAGAGATACTTATGACCACATGCTATAGATATGAGAGATTAGATAGATCTACAAACATGCAAATCACAATTGCACGTAAGACTAAGGGGGTGGATGCAAAGAGAGTGTGTCCGTGAGCTGTACGAGAGCTCTTCTGAGATCCCTCTAGCCCACCGTGGGTGTTTTGTCTTTCCCGCGAGGGATGCTCGTTGTTTTGCGGAGGCAGGTTCAGCTCTAGGATTAATGAAAAGCTCCATCTTAGTCATGAAAAGAGCATTTTCACAATCTATTTAACATCATGCATACCAAAGGCTCACATTAGGCGCTGTTGACTTATGCTCGCCTACAGCAGTGTTTTCTGATGCATTCATTGCCACTGCTGTGATCTTCTGTGGGTAGGCTGCCCCCCCTCCAGCCGTGCCCATTGAGTCTCTTGCATTTCTCATGTTCACTGTCAGAAAAGTCATTCTTCAGCGCTGAGATGAAATATGGTGCACAACTGGAAGTCTGAGGGAGTTATTGAAGAAATGAGAGTAATAAAGCTTCCCAGGACTTCAGTGTTCTTTTTGGATGATGTCTTTTTTTCATCTGGCGATGGATGATTGTCTACAGAAAGAGAGGATTCACTGGCACACAGCATGGTATTAGCCAATTTAGCCAAACCTTCAGGTCAAACAGTACTCTGTGAACTTGCTGAAAGTGGGGCTAGGTCAAAGGATTGCAATGCAGGATGTTTCTATCTCAGTGCCCGGGCTGACCTAACCGAGACTAAAGTGGTGTAATAGGCTGCAGTGGAAAAGCTCACAGAAGTGCATTCCATGAGTGCTGGATGTTTTTTCAGTGGTTGCTCCTAGTGAATTATTTAGTGCACATGGTTGTAATTACAAAGTGAATACAGTGAGGCCGATTGGGTTGTGGTGTGCCTAGATCTCTGCAGGGATCACAGGACAATGTGATGAACTCAAAAGCATTCCAGGAACTGCTGCATACTGCTGCTCTCCTCTTCCTCACCGCCCTCTCTCCCTTTCACTGCACTGTCAGCAGTTTTCTTCTTTGAATGGCTGGCGTCAGGCTGGCCTTCTTAGAGCTTTTAAAAGGTTGTTAAAGGTCCTTGTGAGACATGGCCTCTATCCCTCTATTGCCACCCACACCCTCCACTGCCCACAAAGCCCTCTAAGCAATCACAGCTTCTCAGGATGTCAGTTAGCATTAGGGTAACCCCCCCCACCCCTTACGCCTGCGATCAGGGATCAGCCGGGCAGGGTAACCGGGCCACTGTGAAGGCACTCGCTTGTAGCAGCCAAGGGAGAGACCGGTCATCTCTGCCACGGTGACCTTTAAGGGCTTTTCAAGGATCGGGATGTGATGGCGTGGGCGATGAATGATGGTGAAAGTAATGCTCTGATTCATCTGTTGGTGTAAACACAGAATGACTAGCACAGCAGAACAAGATGCAGCTATGGTCTCAAATAAGACACAAATGTCATCCAATTCAGTTTTTTAAGGGTAAGACAACTGGAGGGCCCATTATGTGGCCCTGCTCTCCAGACCTGTCCAGGTTGGTTCGTCTGTCAAAGTAAAATGGCAGGACTGCAAATTCTGCTTGACAGCGCATACTCCCCTTAGGGAGACTAAGTGGCATCAACCTGTCCTAGTCACACACTGTTGCTGACAAGGTGATGATGAACACCTTTCATTAAAAAGAGGAAGCTGGGGTTTTACTGTGAGAGAGCATGTTCCGGTCTTAATGTCAAAGGGAATGGCTGGAAGAGGGAGCCTTGTGGCCCAAAGTCTATACTGTTTTATATGCCAAGAACTCCTGTATGTCGCCATGATGTACATTAAAAAACCCATAGGACCTACAATTACAGGCACACAAAAAGGTGGCTGCTTGGATTAAAGCACTCCCACGAAAATGGTTTGCATCTTGTCACAACTGTAGGTAACATATGATATTTGGATTTATTGCAAAAAGACTAATCGTTCCAAATTAGAGTCCACAGATTGTGGAGCTTTGCTGCAATTAAAAACACAGATTTCTAGGGGGCAAAACATTGCAATATTGATAGATTGATTGTCTGGGATGGGGGAAATATCCCACCCCACACTCCTTTGCATGCAGATAACACAACTAGTGAAAGTGGGGGTGGCTGCTGTGTCACCCTGTAGCAACATTTACAAGGATTTACTGTGAAATTTGAAGATAAGTGGCAAATAGTAGTCTGTCTGCATACACACAGCTTTAGTTTTAGCTTGTTTTTAACAAGTCATGTCAGCCTAGCAAGCATAAAAAATACACGAGGTGGATGGGACCACTTCACATATAACTTTTCTCCTTGTTAAAGGTTGTTAAACAGATGATGAGATAGGAGTCAGTAAAAATGAGTCGCTATTGTTAACTCTAGAATAAGGTTATAGCTTATTTCAACTCAGTTGTGTAAAGTGTGAATGGATTTGATTTGCCTGTCTGACTGCTGTCCACTAATGAAGCTTTGGCTGCTGCATGTCTAAGCACTAATTAGGTACATTTAAAAAAAACCCCATTAAAACCCATACTAACTGTGTCTTGAGATAGCAGACTTATTTTTGTAATAACAGTGAGTGCTGGGTTCAAGACGGTTGAATTTTTAGTTTGGCAAATCCCATGCGCATTGGAACTGGCAGGCTACACTGAAGATGCCAATACAGAAGCCGCTTTGGTAAAGCAGTTAAAAGCTGCACAGCTTTAGATATAGGATGCTGTTTTCTGGGGTTGCTGATGCTGCCCTGTTTATACACAATTTTCTTTTTACATACAGTACATTGCTTTCAGTTGCATTTTAATCAAATGCAGGGAACGCGAGTCAGGGAAAGCGAGTCAGCGTAAACGCACAGCAATGTCAACCGTGATTGCTTGACCCCAAAGAGCTTTGTTATTAGGTGAAGAATATTAAAACATCAGCTGTTAAAATAAATTAACACTGTATAAATCATTAACCATTCCGGCACGGATTCCAACTTAATATTCGACCCATCTGTAGCAGTGGCTGCAAAATATTTTGGCAATTTTAAGCCCAGTACTTAGAAATCATGGCTTGATAAGTCATGAGATTGCACAAAGCAATACTGACTCGTCTGTAATTGCTTACAGAGACCATTTTCCCCTGGTCACTGAGATAGCTTTCTGCTGATTAGGATGCATTTTTCCCCCCTTAAATTTATATATATATATATATATTGTTTACTTCCATGGGCACCAGAATTAATCAGTGCGGTCTCATTTACTTTTGAGGGGGCACTGGCCTCCAAACACAAACATAGATGTGTTTTTAAATGAAAATCTTTTGTGCTGTAGCTTCAAAATGCAAAGCAGAACCCTCTTTGTCAATATATAAGGAACATTGCAGCTTAAATATTGACTGGCTTTGCCATCACTATGTCACAGTGCTGATCATTTTTGACAGATGTTTGGTATCTCTTAGGGAGGTAAAGAGTCATACTGCCTGGTGTAAATGCAAATCCCTGCCTGAATGTCATCACAGGCAAAATAATCTAAAGGTTTTTCATTGGGAGTCCAAGCTATAAACATATATATGATATACAAAGCTAATAATTATTATAATAGTAATAATACAACAACATCTGCTAATAACACCATCATAAAACAATTATACTGAGCTGCAAGATCAAAAAGATTACAACTTCCATTTCCCACATTTTGATTATTCAGCTGAACAAAGAGGGACGATGTGGAGCACTGGATCCATTAGAGTCCACTAGCTTAATGTAAATTATGACATTAGAAGCAATAAAATAGCTTGGATCTCCCAGTAAACACTAGTGTCTGAAGTACCCTGGCTGCCAGCATATGGCTTCAAACGAGACACAGCTCCCACACCTACAATCCATCCACAAATCATTACTGGCCTAATGAGCGACATCAAACCCTGACATTACAACATGTTACTACTACCTTCATGACAACTAGGACGGCAGAAAAAAGAGCAATCCATCCTTGGCTTTTCCTTTTCCTTTACTTTATGGCGGTTTCATACCCTGAAACTATATCAACAATCCTAACACTCCAGAGGCTGGAATTTGTGCAGTTTCTGCTTTGTCTCTGCTGGTTCATCTAAGTGCAGGATGATGATAATGCGTGTTATTTTACAGTAGAGGATTGTATCTACCCTCGCTATCTCAGTGGCCACACAGTGTTCAATTACATTGATTCCCCCCCCCCCCCCCCCCCCCTTCCCTCC
>VVHJ01064892.1:11108-21397 GCA_015107715.1 Tylochromis polylepis
TTTCAATTTTTCCCCCCCCCCCCCCTCTTCCTTTGTTGTCCAGCTGGATATTTTATAGGCTTTGAAGGTGCACCATGGAAAAGAAGGCAAGAAACACCGGGCGTACCTGATATCATTTTATTATCAGAGAGGGGAGAAAATAGCACAAAAGAAGATGAAAAGAATTTGAAATGACCACATTAACATATTACCCTTGTCTAGTAAGAGCTTTGAAATCCCAAACGGTAATTTTTTTAACCTAAAAAATAAAGGTAGAAGGACACCTGTAATTACAAAATGCTGAAAAAAATGCATAGATGTCAAACAAAAGCAAGACATCCTTGTTTCCTTTTCCACGTCTCCACGCTAGTCATGGTTGAGATGTAAGTTTCAGTGTTGCCCTTTTTTATGATAAGAAACTTTGCATTTATTTTAAGGACAAAGAAAGGTGAGACTGTCACGAATGTAAAATGGAGACATGTATTGTGAAGTTTACATTTACCTGTCACAATTAGCTTTCACTACACAATTACACCATTGGACTGATGGCAGTGCCATCGCCATAGATCATGCCTGGCATGAAAAATGCAAAAATAAAGTGATTACAAGTGTAAAATGAGTAAAGTCGTGTACACAGTGCCGTGCTCGTTAGGATAATTAGTATTAGAGACAGCACAGGTTGAGCTCTTACTGGCATTCACAGAGCTATTTTGAGACATGTTAGGCATTGTCTTAATGGGAAGTCTGAGAAATGTATGCCTAAGCAGTGTTCTCCTATGACATGTAAACTGCATTATTGTGATACATTATATGCACAGAGTGAGACTTGCATAAACAGCTTAACTGCAGTGTTGCTCTAGTTGAACTATTAGTAAGATGTGTTATTATTTTAATGCATGCGGAACGTGAAAGGTTTTATAATGGGACTCCTGGTTTGATTGATGCTCTATCAGTTTTGTTCGGAATTAAATAACAGCTCAACTCACTGTAAATATGGTGATGATGAAATTTTGTATTGACATTTTTTGTGGAGGGAAAAATCCTAATGACGCAGGTGATCCCGTGATGTTCAGTCTTGGTATCAGCAGTAACTTTTTTTTTTTTTTTTACTCATCCAGGAAAATGTTTCAAAACTTGGCACAAATATTCAAACACTTACTTGAACTGCAAATCCAGTATTTTCACTTAAAATTGAATTGAATGGCCATCAGCAGTTTTAATCAGTTACATAGATATGGCCAGCAGACACCGTCTCCGCCCGGTAGGAAGATTAGTATTCAGTTATCGTCCACTGTAATCAGTGATAAACAGAAATCAGCCCAGCTTATAAGTCTAGAAAACCTTTAGCTGTTCTGTGATGAAGTGCATGTAGAATGGCATGTGGTAAATGACAAAATTCAGCTTGGAAACACGTTGCCTGCTTACTAAAGATTGTCCATTCATTTTCTTCTGCTGATCCCAGCTGTCATAGGGCCAAAGATGAGGTACACCCTGGAGTGGTTGACCGTCTACTGCGGGAAAGACATGCTCACATTCATTCCTCTGGCCGATTTAGAATTACCAATAAATCTAACATGTTTAGACTGTGGAAGAGCAACAACCTGGAATATCCAGGCAGAAGCCATAAACAAACAGGGAAAACATGCAAACCCCACCCAGAAAGGCCTGCTGGTGGAGCCAAACCCAGGACCTTCTTACTGTGCAGTGCTAAACTGCTGCATCACCTTCTCTGAAGGCTGTAGTTTTTACATTTTTAGTATTTTATACTGAACCAAACAGAACCAATGAGCAGTAAGCAATTTCAATAGCAAAATGTGAGTCAAATCATTTAAATCCAAAAGATATTTCTTAATCTCCTGTCTCATGTGTGACCAATGTCAGCACCACTCCTCCTGCCAGTGGAGACACTCCACTCATTCCGGAGGAACTTCTCCCCAGTGGAAGGTGTTATAATTTCCTGCTGATCCTGCAAATAAGTGGAAGAGGCCTCCTACATGCGATAAGCATTGGACTGATAACAGCTGATAATGGCCATTTATGAAGTGGGCTGATAACATTCAAAACAGGTCACTAATGACATCAGCCTCCCCTGTATTTTGTATCATTGAATTTTGAACATGGTTAACATTTTTGCCGAGAAACATCAATGTGAGCATATTTCCAATGTATCTAAGTAGAGCTTCAGACCTGCTACCCAGGCTCTGGGCGAGAGTCTGGGTAGCAGGAGATAAATATAATATACAGGCAACCTTATGTTATATGAAAGTTCTTTAATAGTACAAAAAGCTCTAAAGAAGCTCTAAAGAAGTTGACCTTTCTTTTACCATAGGTGTATGTGCGCTGCTACCTTTCTCAAAGCCCTGGACAACCTTATTCAGACACAGAAGGTTATTGTCTATGTGGCTTTATGAAGTCAGGGCAGTCATTCAAATGAAAATTGTAAAGACCATTCAGATATCTGTCGTTACTGGATTGCATATTGATATTGACAAGTCACTCAAATAGTTTTATGTTTTGTTATTTTAATGCTCAAAATGACATTTAAATTGTGTTCTAATTTTTAATCCTTTTGCACAGCATAGTTTAAAAAAATCCCCATTAAACTTTTAATTCATTTATACTTTAAGTACTTTTACCTACTTCATTTCATTTATGTTTATCTAACAGTTACGCATCAAATCAAGTTTATTATTGTTTAGATTTATATGTGATTGAAATACATAATCCTTCACATTAGTCCCAATATTTTTATGTTGTTGTCTTTTTATCTTTAGTGTAATTTTATTGCATGCATATGAACAGGAACATCGATAATTCGCAGTTGCTCCCACTTTGTGCTGAAAGGCCATTTCAAGTTCTAGTTTTTTCAGAACTCATTACACCTATTCATGAATATATGCATATCTCATCAGCCACACTTTACAAGAGGTAGTTTTCATGCTCACAAACATTGTTGTGTTGCATGTGAATGCAGTGCTTGAGTTGATGTGCTTGTATAGTTTAATACTTACACTCATCACTGCAAATTGAATGTAGTTAATAAGTGGCAGTAACTTTTTAAAATGAAATTCATTTCCAGGCACAGTCATTTTCTTGTTTAGTTATTACTTCAGATACAGGCAAAACAGAGCCATCTTCCAAATGTATTTCTGAACATATCTTTGTTAGACATAATGGGTTATGAATGTGAAACGAAAATAATCACAAATTGGTTTCCAAGGTTGTGACAGTTAATTAGCACCTGCTTAAGTGGTCAGTGGAGAAGTCCACATTGTACTGTGGGATGAGGCTGTGAACAGCATCAAAAGAGCGCCCATCAACCAAAAATGTCTGAGCAATAGTGGAAATTATTGAAAGTGTTTCACAGGGGCACTCTAAAGGCTGCATAATGCAAAACAAACCAATGCCACAAATTAGCAATAGTACACGATACATAAATAAAAAACCCCCACAACAATAACAGTAATAAAATGGAGAATTAATATGAG
Source organism: Tylochromis polylepis (assembly GCA_015107715.1). Classification (NCBI taxonomy): domain Eukaryota; kingdom Metazoa; phylum Chordata; class Actinopteri; order Cichliformes; family Cichlidae; genus Tylochromis; species Tylochromis polylepis. Next base: position 14,576 of record VVHJ01064892.1, read on the forward strand.
CTGATTTAGTTTAGTACATAACAAGAGCACAAATGAAATCTTAAGGAGCATCACTGCCATGTTCTCCTTTTTTTCTTTTTAAGAAGTGGTCTTTGTGCAGGAAATGACTACTTATATTTGCTTCTGGTAGAAAAAGAAATCTCATTAGCAGTCGAGCTTCATGCTCTGGAAAATTGTCAGTGACATCCTTCTCTCCTGCCCCCTGAAGACTTGTTACAGTGTTCAGGGCAACTTGTGAAGGCATGGCAGTGTAAACTGATGTTTGAACTGTGACATGAATGCAGACAGAGGCGGTATTATTTTCTAGAAGAGACATCTTTCTCCTCAAACAATGGCCCCCTTCTTTTCATTCAGATAATCTTATTTGATATTGCATTGTCGTGCTGTCTTCAAAAGTGTCACATAGCAATTACACACTTGTAAAAACCTATAGGCTGTGCAGTTCATACACTTGCACATTATTCTCACTTGTTGGCTGATATGCAGGGAAGGTCTGGTGTTTGCTCTTTCTTTCATCTGTTTGTCTCACGTCCAAAAAGATGCATTGGAATTTGTTAGGCTGGCCTCCTACTCTTCTCTTTGTCAGCATAGTCTCTGCTATAGCAGTATTATTTGACTTCAGGTTTATTAGCAGGGTTCAGTTGTGAATACCCGCTTACAGCACAACAGATGAGTCACCAATTTTTCATTACTCATTCTGACAAATGTTGAAACTAGTATTACTGTCTGACACAAATTCCTACCACGATGTTTTCATATTCTTTCTGAAACAATGCAAGGTAGCAATCACATTTAAGGTCACTGCTATCTCACATTGTATTGGGGTATTTGGCAAGGATTTTTTTTTGATCTCCTCTCAAGCAATACCATTTATCTTATCCAATCATCTGCCCTCACAGATCAAATAATGTTATATACTTACTTCAGTCACATCTATGCACTCCTGCTTCCTTTCATACAGGATTTTTTGCTGCTATACCCAGCACTCACAGTCTCAATTTTTTACTAAGCTTGAACTGAGCTCGAGTCTATAGGCGGCTTTCTGTGACATTTCAATAAACAATTTCTTAGTCTTTATTGACAAACCCTGTCAAAGACTGCCAAAGCTGTTCCACTGTAACAAAGACATCAGCTATAACTCAGACACAGTTGCCAGGTACCATTTTGCTGCACTTATGGTAAGCTGAAGCTGGTGAACAGAAGGCTCTCCAGCCTACATTCTGCCTGCCTGTGCATTTCGTGGTGAATGGCTACTCTCACTTGCAGCTCCGGAAGGAGTGCCCGTACTGTCAACATCTGCTGCAGGTCTCAAAGGACCTGCAGGCTGTTGCATTACAGAGAATGTTTGCTTTTAATTCATACAAGAATCTGGATAATAGGAAATCTGTTCCTGAAAAACAGAAAAATAAAATTCACACTCACATCATCAAAGAAAGTCAGCGAAGATGGGTCATAGTGGAAGGTGTCTTTTCAGGTTAGTGAACGGGTGTTCAATCTCATGCTGAAAGCATAAATATATTAAGTATGCGTAAAAAAGCTTCTCTGTACGCATGATGAAAAGATGCTTACAATTAGCCACCCTACAAACAAAAACAGACACATTTTCACGGTAGCCATTACATACGAGATGGTCTGTGATTTCAAAATTAGAGGTTTGCAAATTGATGGTCAGTGGACATTCAGAAAAAGAGGATGGCTGCATCAATGGGATCGTGGTGGCGAATTCTAGTCTGACAGACCAAGTGTAAAATTGATTCGAATTAGACACAGAGAACAATTACATGTTTTGTGTGGACAGTATCAGTGTGCACGAAACAAGACTCATTTTCTCATTTATTTAGCTATAATCCTGTGTTGCATACCCAAAGGCACAATACAATACCTTACTGCAGGGTCTTACGGTACAAAGTGCCTTGAGGCGACCATTGCTGTGATTTGGCACAATATAAATAAATCTGAATTAAATTGAAAAGAAGAACGTGTAAACAAAAGGGTAGACGCTTCATTAAGGTTCTGGACACATGTCAGTATTGTCCAGTCATTTAACTCAAAGTAAAAAAAAAAAAAAGCTGACTCCTAACTAATTATTCTATTCTCTATGGTCTACCTCATAAATCTCTCCATAAATTGCAGTTAGTTCAAAATACAGCTGCTCGTATTATATCCAGAACTAGATCTACTGAACATATAACACCTGTTCCTAAACAGCTCCATTGGCTTTCAGTTCACCTCCGTGTCAGTTTCAAGATCCTGCTTCTTACTTTCAAAGCGCTTCATAACCTTGCTCCTCCATATTTATCTGATCTTCTCCATATGTACTCACCCCCTCATACACTCCGCTCTTCTTCAGCTTCCCTTCTGTCTGTTTCACCTGACTACCTGCCTGTCTACCATGGGACACAGAACCTTTAGTTGCTCTGCCACAAGACTTTGGAATGCACTTCCTCCAGATCTTCAAACTACAAACTCTCTCACCACTTTTAAATCACGTCTCAAAACCCATCTATTCAGAACTGCATACCCTTCATCATGATTCTGTTTTAGTCTATTTTTACCTTGCTTAACTTTTATACTTGCTTTTATAGTCTCATGCTTGTTTTTTTTCTTTCTTTCTTTTTTCTCATTTACCTTCTGTTTAAATTTTATTTTGCTATATTTTATTACATTGTATTGTTGTTATTGTACTATTGTAAGGTGAACTTGAGGGTCTTAAAGGCACCTATAAATAAAATGTATTATTATTATTATTAACATAAAAATATAGTTTGCTTTTGAAGCATGTGCAGCTGTGTGAATCTTTGCTATTAGGGGAGAAGAAAAATCTTAACAATAAGCATTAAAGAAGATGAAGAAGAGGCTGCTCAAAAATCACAATGGCATGCATGAGCGTAAGAAAAATAACACATACCATGTATACAACATCAATAAAGGCAAAATGAATTAAAAAAAAGAAGTAGCAAACCAAGACAAAAAAAATGTGCTTCAGTTCAGTTTATTGCGTACAAAAAACAAAACAAAACAAAACAAAAACTGCCTCTTTGCCCCTTTTTAATTTTGGGGGGATTTCTGTTTGGTTGAAAGAGCGCCCTCTAGCGAAACCCACATTTAATGCCCATTCACGTCTATTTAAAACCGTGCAGTCAAGCCAAAAGAAGCCAGGTGGGCATTTTAATTAAAAACACATTTTTCCAATTACAGCTGAAACCGTGAACCTAAAATAAAAAGCGAAGAAAATGCAGTGAGTTCAAGCAAGCTAATTACGGTAAATCAAATGGAAAGTTACAAAAGATAGAATCAAAGCTTAAGGCTAACTAACGATGGCTTCGTTTTTCTTTTAGCATTCAGGTCTGGGCTGCTTTCCAAAATTATTGACTTAAAGGTGCATTCACTGGGAACTCTGAGTACTTCAAATCCGGATCTGAGAAGGCAGAAAAGGAAATGGGGGGGAAAAAAATGGCGTTTTCTCCTAAGGTACCTGCTGAGTCTTTCTAATAAAATAATCGAATAGTCGTTGTCTTATTCGTTTTTGTTTGTTGGATTTACTGATGGCAGCCCAGTGTAGCGCTGTGTATAAAGTGGGCTGTTGTTAGTGCTGTGCAGCCTGTATTGCTTAATTGTGCAGTTCCCTTGTTGGGCTGGATTTGTTAACAGTCAGGTGTACAGAGGCTGACAGAAGGCTACATGCTGACAGTGCTGTGTGCACGCAGACCCACAAAGCTCCAGGATGGAGCTCATTAAGGTAGATGAATGAGTGGTCGGATCAACTCTTCAGTGTGTCATTTTCATGTTATTTCATCTTTGCTTTGCTTTTAAGATGCTCTAAATTGGGTTTACTGTATTGAAAATGACCTGAACAATGCTGTACATGGATCAAAAGAGCACGGCTAAGTTATTGTTGGTTTTACATTGAGGATTTAGGCTGTTGTTTAAGCGTTTATAAAGACTGAAACTGTTATTTTACTATTTATGGAAAGATTGTTTTGTATTTACGTGATCAGGAAATTATATAGGCTGCTCTTCGTCCAAAAATAAGTTGAAATTTTGACTTAAAAACAACCCCTCCCCCCCCTCCCCCCACTATTTCTAAAAATTGTATTGATGATATTTTTTGTTTAGCTTATCCAGTAAATGACAAGGATCACAATTACTATTGAACTTGTTTATATTCTCATATTTAATTTGAACATTTAACATAATTCAGTTCATTCATTTTCTCAATACTTTAAACACACAACCAGTTTTAACAGTGCTTAATTGGTACTAAGGGGTCCAAAGTGTGCCAAGAAAATATCCCGGACACCACTTCACGATCGCCAGCCTATGCTATTGATACAAGGCAGCCTCCTTGCTTTTATGTTTATGGCAAATTTTGACTCTGCTACCTAAATGTTTGTGCCGAAATCAAGACTCATCTGACAAGGCAATGTTTTTGCAATCTTCTGTCATTCAGTGTTGTTCGGTCTGTGCAAATTTTACCTTCAGTTTCTTGTTCTTAGCTGCCAGGTCTGGCACCCATTGTTGGTCTTCTGCTACTGTACACCATCTGCTTCAACAGTTGACGTGTTTTGTGTTCAATGGTTATTTGAGTAACTGTCTCCTCTCCGTCAGCTTGAAGCAGACTGGACATTTTACTCTGACCTCTGGCATCAACAAGGAATTTCTGCTCTCACTGGAAATGTTCACTTTTTCAAAGCATTCTCCGTAAACACTAGAGATGGTTATGCATTTCCTAAAAGACTCAAAACAACCTGTCTGGCACCAACAATCATGCCAGCTTCAAAGTCTCGTAAATCACCTTTCTCATGCTTGGTTTGAGCGTTGGCGAGTCATCTTGACCACACCTGCGTACCTAAAATGCATTGAGTTGCTGCCATATGACTGACTGAACAGATATTTTAATGAGCAGCTGAACAGGTGTACCAGTGACCGATGAGTGAATTTCTTTTTCTTATGAGTAAATCATAGTGTGAGAAATACAGTCTCATATTAAACAGTTCTTCTATTATTTCACAAATGTGGTCTGCTGCAGCGGGTTTGAATTTCTTCTGAAATTATATTGCTCTTTCTCCTCTGCCTCACAGTTTCCATCCACTGATATTTTCAACATTCAGCTCACCATTGCTGGCTGTGGATTCTGAACTGCCTCAATTCAGGGCTTCGGGTTTATCATCCTTGGCAACAAGCGTGAACAATTTTGTGTTTAAGAAATGGCATCTGTGCTGTAGTTTTGTTTAACTTTTGCCTTCTGTGGTTACCATTATGCTTCATAACAGAATCACTGTGCAGAATGTGTTTTAGTGAGTGGGGATGTACTTAGAGTTTTACAAAAAGGTTAAGAGATCTACAAATTGCATCTAATTAGGTGAAAACAGTTTAACTTTTTTGCCAAAAGAGGGATTGATTAGCTTAGGAATTTGCTTCAGAAAATGAGAGTTGGTGTTTTAACAACTCAGGAAAGCTGTAATAAACCAAGGTTGTGAAGGCTGAACTGAGGATAGATTTTACTCTGTTTTGGTTGTGCAGTCTCTTCCTTCCAGCTTATTTTGTGCTGTGTTGCAGAAATTACAGTAGAAACACTGTCCTGTTGTTAACGTTGGGGATATATGGGGCTCTTTGTTAGCTTGTCCCCTGTTGACTCTGTGTTTTTTGCTTGTTTGTAGGTCGTCTTATGCGTTCCCAAGAAAGTATGAGGTGCAGAGACGTAAATTTTCACATAATCAGCCATCTTCTCTGAGGTACACTGAAAGACCAAAGTTTCTCACGCTGCATGTGGTGGAGATTATGAGGTTGTACTCAGAAGGGAGGCCTTCTGATTCAGGCTTTACTCTCTAGAGTCCCTGGGCCTTTTATGTATTTTGTATTAGCTGCTATAGATTAAAGTTGTTCATACATTCTCCCCTCTGGGGGACGGCAGGTGATGGCTCTGCTTGAAATAAGTTTTGCATTTTTCTTTCTCTTGCAGTTTATGTAAAGAGACCTGGTAGGCTTCGGCTTCAGCAAACAGACTTCAGACCAGACGAACTGAACAGCGGCTGTATCTCATGCCCTTAAAGTTTGTGTGACTGCGCATCGCTTTGTTCCCATTATCTTGAAAAATCTAACGAGCACACACTATACTTGCAAACCACTCATTCTTACAGATATGCCCTAGTTTTCCATATGTTGCCGCTTCAAGTGATTCTGTTGGAAATGGGTCTGTCAGGGGAACAGGTTTGATAAGCCATAATTCCTTAATCCTGACAGACGGGCAGGTCTAGCCCAACAGATACAGTAAATCAATCAGTGTGTCTGAGAAGTACCTGCCTCAGTATCGACTGACCCCACCACCTCCATGCTTCTCTCTCTCACACACACACACACACGCACGCACGCACGCACGCACGCACGCACACACACACACACACACACACTTTCTAGGACATATTCGATAGTCTCTCTTTGCATTCACGCTCTGTAAATACTAAGCTTTGGTACATTGTAGTCTAAAATACAAAGTTGAAAAGACAGCATATTTGACCCACAAGATGAAGTATGGTAGGCATCATTACCAAGAGCCGCTTAGTGTCAACAGGAGGCTGGAGATGGTTCACCTTAGACCATCTTTTTACTGGGCCATTAACCAGACTCGGTGCGTAAGAATGAGCAGGCTTCAGTGCCAGAGACTTTGACAGACCAAGGTGTTTGGATATATTTTAACCTGTGGATTCAAACCTGCTTTCTGAATCGTATTCAGTTCAGGCCCCCAGGTATGCATGTGATGGCTGCTAGGAACTGAAAGCTTTATAGGGAAATATAATGGTGATGAATACTAAGTAGACCTGC
>VVHJ01064892.1:21417-32770 GCA_015107715.1 Tylochromis polylepis
CTGACCTCCCCCCCCCCCCCCTTTTTTTTTTCCTAACAGGAGAGCCTAAAGAATGTATTGGAGGTTATTTGAATAAAGGATAAGACACTGTGAACTATAAGGGTGAGAACTTGAGGATTGTGGAGGTGTATATTTCATTGTTAGAGCAAGATAATAGTCATTGAATCAGTCAGTCAGTGAACAGGAAGTCAACAATTTCTCCCTTTCGTATAGCGTCTTCAGCTTATTCAAGCAGCATTATATTTCTCCCACCAGTCTTCTGGGACAGGAGAATCAGGGCTTCTTCTCACATTTCAGTCCATTTATCTCCTGCTAGATGTGGCTCGGTGGCCTTTAGCCTTCCATTAGCCTGCACCGAAAAACATCCAGCACAAGTAAACAAAAAAATTTAGGGATGGCCCACTTCTTCTCTCCCCCTTCTGTTTTCAACTTTGACTTGAGTGTCTTCCAGGATCTCCAGAACAACACATTACATTCGCTGTGTTTGGGGAAAACGCAGCGATGACCTCGCGTTAATAAGCCTTGTTTGCATGTTCTAAAATTTCTGTAGCTGGCACAGAAATGGAGCGGCTCTCTGGTGCGGTTGTCATAAAGTTGATATTTCAAGAGATAAATTACACCCTGGTTTCCTGAGGATTCTCAGCGAAGGGAAATCAAACAGCCACAGTCAGCTATTGCATAATATCATGTCTTAGCAAGATTTACCACATATCTCAGGGTTATAAATAAATCACAACTGTCAACTGCATTTTGCTGTTTCTGTAATTAATGCGCCCCAGAGATAAAATATTCAAGCTCCCATCTCTCCTTATATCTAACAGTGACAAAACACATCAGATGTTGAGGGAAAGAAATTGGGATCATTTCAGTCATTTTCCTGTCTGTAAAATTGTTTTTCCCATTGGACCACTTTGGTAGTGATGTACCAAATCCATACATCATACTGGACATGATTCCATCAGTGTAACAAGTTAATTGATTCATTTTTCAGCAACATGTAGTATGTAGCAGCAGATTAAGTGATCAGATGATTATTAGAAAAATCATTTACTATTATTTATCAGCAAAAAACATTCACTGATTTGCTTCCCTCTCTTTTTCTGAAAGGCTATGATAATGTTTACAAGTCGGGATAACGGCATACGATTTCAAATGACTCCAGTTAGATATTCACAAGCCCCGTTTGGATGGGCTTACCATTAGCGTGGGACATGGGGGATAAAATAATCCCTGCGGATCAAGTAAATTAAAATTACCGTTCTGCTCAGGATTTTTAGAATGAGATTCAGGACAAAACAAACCCAAACAAACAAACATGAGTAAAGGTTCATGAATCCACTTAGAATGACCCTCTAGAACCCATCTTTCTTCATTATCGCAGAAATCCAATGATAGTTATTTGTACAGCTTTGGTACATTACAAATGGGACCCACTAATTACTAATTTTTCTTGCTTGTAATGGTACCAAAATGTAAATAGACACAGGCTAGAAATTGGACCCAGAAGAGAACAGCAGTATCTACCGTTATCTTTCATTACAGCAGCGAATCAGTGGGCCTTGCAGGGTGTAGCTCTTTTGATAGCTTTAATTTATTCCTTCATGTCTTCCCACATTTATTGGAGGTAACATTTTTGACTTCTTCCATTTTCACACAAAAGCTGAGCTTCATACTGAGCTGATAAAATGAAACTGAAGGGGGAAATAAAAACTATGAAACTTTAAAAGGCAAAGGTTTCGCTCTAGATGGAATTTTTAAATTGCATGAGAACTTGTGAGTTTGTGAACGAACAGTAGGCTCAATTATTAATGGTAGGGAGGTGGTGAAAAATTATTTGCATATATGTGCTGATTTAAAACCACTGACCAGAGTAGGTAATAATAAGGTCACCACGTCTTCTTTTGAGAAATCATGTCTGAAATCCTGCTAATCACAGTGCAGCATCGACATGAAGGTCAAATTCAAATCAGAGCCCAGCTCCATCTCACATACATTTAAACAAACACAAAGTCCCCAATAAAACTGTGCACATAGTACCTAAACAGTTAGGATGTCACTGTGTAAAAATATCCAATGTTAAATCATGACTGGTAAATAAATCTGCAGTTTTGGTTTTTTACATGTAAGTGGACAACTCTTACATTCAGGTCCTTGCCAAACAAGTTTAAACAATGTCTGTGCAGACAGTGCCACCCAAGCGCACTGGTAGTGATGCATTTTTCATTAGCCAGTAATGATTGGTTTGCCAGAACTGAGAGGAGTAATGATTGTGCAGGATTCTGCACAATAGAAGTCTGGTGGAAAAACCAAGAAAGATTTAAAAAGAAAAAAAAAAAAGAAAAAGGAAAAAAAAAGAAACTTGCTGTTCAAAGAATTTATTTTTCTTTAAAATTGTTTTTGTCATTTTATTTTTGCTAATTCAGTAGTCTGCCCCTTTGAAGATTCAACTTTGTACAAGTAATGCAATTGCTAAATTGTGCCATAATTTGAAGTCTCTTTCCTTTGTTGTGTTGAACTAGAGCATTGTAGACAGACACTGATAAATATTCTCCTCATAAAAGATGAGAGAATTTAGAGTCTAAGGACCTGACATTGTTTGGCAGATGCTAAGTGCTATAACGCAAAGCACCAGTGTAGAAGTCTCCTCTCCTGTCTCTGACGAATTTTCTGAGCTTACAAGCTATCCAAGAGCCAAGGCAAAGTAAGCTAAGCTAAGTTTCCACTACATTTCTGAGCTCACAGGTTGTCCAACCTAATCATTTAAACAGCAAACTGTATATAAAGCACAATCGAAAACAATTTAAAACAAATCTGTCGCACATAGTATTTTTTTTCTTTCTTTCTGGCAGTAAGCATGCATGTGCATGCAGTTAGAGTGGCGCGTGCACACACACACACACACCTCTGGAGAAATATTTGCAGATGCCTGTTTTTGGGCTGACAGTGGCCGGTTGGAAAATTTCAATATTTCGGCCAACCCTGACTGACACTCTAATTATTTTTTGCAATGTAAACACTCCCTGCTGATTTTTTTTTTTTTTCCTTTTTGAAAAGATGGAGAATTGAAAAGATGATATCGGTGGGTAAAAAGCTGTTTGAATAATTACTGTGGAAATTGTGCATCCTGACTCTTCAGGAGTAGTTATACCTTGGGGCAGTTTTGTAAACAATAATTATGGTAAACTGGAATAAGTATGTAGGCAGACAGAGCCAAACCTTTTTGTTTTTTTCTAATTAGGCAAACTAACACATATATTGGAAGCTGTCAGTATTAACTGCCTGGCTTGGCTGAGGCACTGCTGCTTAGAAACTTGACACACTCAAGAGAGATTAAACCTCACATTCAGGCTGCACAGATCTGAATGAGGCTTCTCTCTATTGTAAAGGATGACACAAACGAATATCAAGATTACTCTTTGTCTCAGATGCATCGTTTGACAGCTGGCAATAAAAACTCTTGTCATCAAGACCCGTTCTGTAGTTCTGCATGGAGGCGTTTGAAGGCTCTGTATTTGTATTATCAATATTATGCAAATACACTTTAGTAGTAACTTTGTGCAGAGCTGAAATTGTGTTAATGCTTCTCAATAAATTCCTTATCTGAAACCTTTGTAGCAAAGATTTTGCATTGTTTTGAGCGCAGTAATGGTTATGCTTTGTAGTTCGAAAGTTTGGGCCACTAAGAAATGAGGTTTTTCTTTAAAGAAAATCAAATTTGCCGTTATATAACACGATGAGTCTTGAATTATTTTTGATGAATGTCTCCATTACAATATTTCTGATGAGTTTATATTTAATAAGAACAAATGTGCTCGATGCAACACTAAACACTCATTATTGACTAAAACAGAAAATCCAGCACAAAACTGCACTCTATAATATACAAGAAGACAGAACATGCAGGTAAAAAATAATTATTCCGTGTTTTCTGTTGTAACAGTACTGGAATTACTGTATTGTGGTGCTGAAAATCAGCTCGATGACAGATGGCCTAGCTCACCCTAGTGTTGTGCACCAATTGTAAGGCAATTTTTTTTTTTTTCTTTTTCAGTTCAAGAAATAATTATTTTCCCCATTCCACTTTTAAGTTTGATCCACCCGATCAATATGTCCTTTTAAGGCTTATTTCAGTAAATTTTTTTTCTTTCATTAGAAACATAGTGACAGCCTCTTCCAAGCTCTCGACTCCTTGTGTGTAGCTAAGCCCTCCTCTCTCCATTCATTTTCCTCAGGGCAGCCTACTTCTACCTTCCTATTGATCTGCTGTGCAGCATCAACATGCTGGAGTGTCAATTAGAGAACCCATCCTGCCCATCTGTGAGAGGAGAGCTGCAGCATTTCTCAAACTTTCCCTGGCCCATTTGGCCATCCAGCAGCTGCTCAGGTCTCTGAAGATAAAGAGGGGAATAATCGTTTTAGAATAAATAATGATTTATCTCAGATGTACCCTTGTTAATATTTATAATGTTCCTTTTGCAGCACTGATTAGAATGTAAAATACTTGCACTAGCTGTGTGATTTCTAATGTAAAGTGATAAATATTATGAGGGAATTTAAAGGAGTAAGTGAAGACCTGCAGAACACATTTGTCTGCTTCAAAGAGGACACCTCTTATTTCTTTATTTTTTTTCTCAGGTGGATTGCATTTGTAAGGGTAGGCATGTTGAGGCGAGTGAAGGGAAAATATTTTATTTATTTATTTTTAAGCGAAAGCAGACTGTCTTCAGCATTGTTTCGCTTAGTAACCAAAGTCTGTTGTGTTGCAGATCTCTTCCAGTGGCTTTAGTATTTCCAGCACTGGCTTGAATACAAAACAGCTTTCTGGAAATCAGGTTTTAAAAGATGGGGTTGAATGTGAAAAACAAGATATTCAACATCAGGTTTTGTTTTTGTTTTTTGTTTTTCAAAGGAGAGAGTACCACTGTGACATTATTAGTCTTAATGTTTTCTGACCTTGTCAAATCTGTGTATATATTTCTGTCATCCCCATCTACTCTAGGATATCAGCCAAAATAAAGCTGACAGGCACTGGTAGACTATTGTGAGTCTTCATGGTCTTTTGAAAATGAAGTTTGTTTTTTTTAAGTATATAACCTGAGTCTTTTTCTGTCTTTACATTCTTCTTCATTGAGAGAGGATGGCTGATGTGCAGCTGCAATTTAAATGGTTACATTATTGGCCAGCGATTGTGTTTCTGAGTTGAAACCTGGCTTTTTTTTTTTTGCATGGCCATAACAAAACATTTGAATCTTTTAGTGTGTTAATTCATGCCCTTTTGTTCCCTTGGGAATACATTAAGTTAAATTATCAGCACTGACAGTGAAAATTGTGGGAAACCCCATTTGTGGTCAGCATTTCGACACCCAGTTTTAACTTCAACAGGTTTTTGCTTTTAGGCCACACCCACTTCTTACATGACTCTTCATCCCTTGCAAAGAGAAATTAGATTAATGATGCCTAAAAACAAGTTCATGACTTCATCTGATGCCTTTTACTGCGGAAGCGAACAGGGAGCAAATCTGACAGCCAAGATGATGAGCTCAAAAAACAGTGTGAAAAGTGGTACGTAGCTGTCAGAGAAAATCATTCTGACCATTTCAAGAGCCTAATGGGAAAAAGTGGGAGTATGGGACTGATAGGACAAAGTACACAAATGTGCCATTCATCTGTCAGCCTATTTCCTGTTTCTCAAAAAGCTTAAATGACGAAGACTCCTGATTGTTAATAATCATATCTCAGAAAAAATAACAAGGTTTTCCACAACTAGGCCTAGTTGTGATAACAGATATTGCAGGACCAATTTTACATGTTCTACATGGTATAGAGGCTAATTTAGATTGAGTACAGTGTGAATCAGCACCATCTCCATTCCTTCCTGTTCCCACTTAAAATCAGATTATTTGTCTTTTTTTTTTTTTTTAAAGAATATTTCCATCAGAACTCTCTTTAAATATGTATAGATAATATACTGTATAGATAACTGACCGTCTTGTTTGTGTAGGGTTAATGCAGGAAGTTGAAATTCTTGAAACAATATTATTGCTAACCATTTTTGGGTTTATCAGTATTAAGGAGTCACTGCTTCCGCTGTAGCTTGCAAGGCCGTTTAACAATACACACTCATTTGCCTGAAGGTTGATGGCCTTTTGAAATGAATACATAGTCTGCTCTGAAATATGCTTTTGCACCTGAGGAAAGGTTGTTCTCTGATATGAATCTCCAGTAATTCCTGCAGCTGTCTTTGACATTTTGTAGCTGGTAAACATTTTGGTTGTTCTGCATAAGTCTGTGCTTCGTATGGTTTTTGAGGTATGCCATTAAGATCTCATCTGTAAATGTGAACACATTTACTTTCATTCGGTGTCGTTGGAACGTTTTCTTTTTTTTTTTCTGAAAATGAAAACAGCAAAGTTCCATAAAATAAAAGCAGAACATAGATTTTGTGCGTTACATGGAGTATATTACAGGTGTTTTTATAAGCTACACAGTAAAAAAACACTGTGCTTTCTGTGAGATACTACGTCACTACATATCGTGCTGAATGGAAGTCTGACAAGTGGTCTGTCAATGTTTCATTAAAACAGAATTCATAGTTTTGGCTGAATGGTGATTATTTCTGAGATGATTAATTCTAAGACAGCCCACCGTGAATGCCCTGAGATCTCTCAAATATCAGAAAGAATTGTCTGCACTGTGGCTAAAGAGGAAACACCATAAGATATTAATCTGTAACAAGACAACACAAGCTGATTAACGAGATAATACTTAATGTAATCCTGTGAGATATAAGATCTTTTTCCTTCAGTTGCACATGAGCTACTTCTACAGATTAACTGGCTTTCTTCAGTCTGAATAAGACATGGGAGCTGTCACCCAACCAGCTTTTCTTCTATTCAAGCAGAAGTTTGATGACATATATCTTCAAATCTGCAGCTTTGCAGAAGCTTTCTTATTTGAACTGTTCTATGTTTACACCTGTATTTTTTTTATTTTTTAGACTATCTGTACCATGCTATGTTGGCAGCAGCACTCCCCGACTTAATCTTAGTGTTTGCTTTAATGTCAGATGTGCTGCTGCATGGTTTGCGTTTGGTTATGGGGGCTAAGGTGAGTTGCCTGGCTTTCCAGTTGTCATCTGCCCTGCAGAAGTTTAAGTGGACCTGCAGTGAATCAACTCTGAAAAATTACTTCTCACTCAGTAGGAGATAGTTGAGTGTATTCAAAGGACCTTGTCACTTCCAATATGCTCTCAATGAATCTCCGCCGTTGCCGATGCAAGGCCTCGACCCACTCTGCTGGAAAACCAATGTCTACAGCTGTATTTTGTGACTGTGTGCAGGGAGATTGTTCCTTCAGAAGTTATTACAACTTCAGGAATGAGAAGGGTGTAGATACAAGATGGTTTATAGTGGCATATTTTGTGTGTCTGGCATGTGTGTACCGTGTGCACTTTTTCTCTCAGGCAGAAAAAGGAGGAGGGCAGAAATAATAGTGCAGTGTAATGACGACGAGATGTGCGTCACAGGAATCAACTTAGAAATTAAAAATCCGTCTTCAAACTTACATTAAAATGTACCCAATGAGCTTGTTTACAGCACCTGAACCTGTGAAGAATCTCATAACATCATCTAACAGCACTCATAGGAGCAAAAAAAACCCAAGACAAATGCAGTTTGATATAACAAGAAAATAAGGTTTTAATGACTCAGAGCGCAGTTTCTACATCTTTTCTGTTGACTGCTCTAAATGTTCTGCTTACCAATTTCCCTCCCTTCTTTTTAATCTATATGATATTAGTGTGAGCAGATATACCTGATACGATCATCTCAGGCAAACAACTCTAGCTGTGAACACAGAAATGCCACTCAAATGCTGGTCAAAGAAATCTTATTTTGTGAGGGGCAACCAATCAGAAAAAAGCTAGCTTAAAGGGAGGGGAAGGGAACTAGATATGGATTCTTCGCTTTCATACAGTCCAAGGATAAAAAGAAATATGGCATTGGTCTCCTTTAGGTCCACTTTAAGGCAGACCATCTTCTTCTTTTGGCTGCTTACCACAGCAGATGATGTGCCTCCCTATCCATAACATCCTCCACTGTCACAGCAGCCTTCTGCGTATCCTCCTTTACTCTATCCATCAATCTTCAGTCGTGGTCCTCATCTTTTCCTTCTCCATGACAGCTCCATATTCAACATCCTTTGTCTCCTTTAAGACGGATGTTGGACATAAAAGTAGCTCTTCATGTGTAGTAGCATAGTTAGTTTCAAACTCAGCCCATACAGCTGTTGGTTAGAAATACTAAAGTGACTCTGAGGCCCACATATGAATTTCATTATATTATACTGAATCTATATGGAGCTGGTCTTGCCTGTTGTAAGCAGAAATATCCAGGTAATGCTGAAGTGGTTCTTTTGGCACAAAGGGAAATCTTCTATATGAGTAGCTTATTCAGCCCCTTGGACGTTTCTTTAAACTATTTTATTTTTAATGATTTGATAAGCTTTGAAGAAGTATATAACATGGAGGAAATGGTGATAGACTGTCTGATAAATACTAATTTCTGAGCAAAGTACTGCCACAGACCAACAGCCTCATTACTACCACCAATGCTGTCAGTGCAGTCTTATGTTAGTGGAACCATAAAAATGTCAGTACTTTTTAGTTTGTCAGTTTGATGGAAAATTGACAGAGAAAATGGGAAATGTGATAGTCTGAGAATGTCACAGCATTGTGATTGTGGCTGTATGTGTTGCTGATATGGTTGAAAGGTGAAAATGAAGCATGTTGGGTCAGAGTCGCAGCCCTCTCAACCTTGAGAGTCCATGGCAACCCACTGAAAACAGAATGGTAAACGGAGGCAGGCTGTGTGAGAGAAAGAAATTAGTTTTGGACCAGAACTGTCTCTTCATTTCTGCATAATACTGCAGTAAAAAGGTTAGGAAAAAAGAAGAAAAAGGGGTATTGAAAATCTTAGGCCAATACAAATCCCTGTGCTTTTCCCCCCCCTGTTTTCTCTGTGCAATGTCTCACTTCTCTACTCTTTTTCATCTTTCAGGAATTCACTCTGAAGACTGTGGACCTAAGCAGGCCTGAGGGCTCTGACATATACCAAATCCCTGCCCAGGGGAACAGGGGAGATTAAAAACTTGTGATTGAGGTGGAGAGGAAAGAGACACAGAGAGAAGGAAGGAGAGACAGAAAGAAAGCTTATCGTTCACCTTTGTTCTTTTTAATGCCCCAAGTGAAAGATCTCCATAGGCATGTCTGTGAATAACAGCAAACACAAGAGCAGCTGCCCACCACTGTGGTCAGAAGATGGAGTGAGAGAGTGAGGGAGGAGACGAGAACAGGATTACATCCTGTGAAAGAGCCAAGCTCATATTCTACATTAATTGAATGCCTGGGAGAAAGGAGAGGCATGAGAGCAAGCCTTTTCAGCGCCAACTGCTTCAAGAGGTACTGCAATTAACCCTCTGGCCATCATAAAGTAATACCTGGCTTTTGTTGTTTTCCAATTGCTGGGTTTGGTTGTATGCTCTGGATGTGTGCTTGGGCCATGGTCATGTTTCAGCCCCTGGTGTGTAGACCGGATCGGACCGGCTCTCAAAGAAACAGCGTGATTCCTCCTCTGTTGCTGCTGCTTCTTTACACCTCCCTTAAGCCCGCTCAGGCGGCCAAACCCAAAGGGCCAGGACACACACATTTGAACTCTATCCGCATCGATGGGGATATCTCCTTAGGCGGGCTCTTCCCAGTACACGCCAGAGGGCATGATGGAAAGCCATGTGGGGAGCTGAAGAAGGAGAAGGGTATACATAGACTGGAGGCCATGCTCTTTGCCCTTGACCGCATCAATAATGACAATAATCTACTGCCCAACATCACACTGGGAGCACGAATCCTGGACACCTGCTCAAGGGACACTCACGCCTTGGAGCAGTCTCTCACCTTCGTGCAGGCTCTGATCGAGAAGGACGGCACAGATGTCAAATGTCTTGGTGGGGGGGCGCCCATTATCACCAAACCTGAGAGGGTTGTAGGTGTCATTGGAGCCTCCTCCAGCTCTGTTTCCATCATGGTGGCCAACATATTACGCCTGTTTAAGGTAAGATTATCAGCACACTTATTTGTTTGGTTTCTTGGGATGGGCGAATTGCAGAAGAAGCATAGGATAGAATCAATTCCAAATGATGTATTAGCCTAAAAGATATAATTTTGTGATGCTTTTGCTTCAGTGATGCACGTAGATACTGTATTTGCTTGAATAATTAATAACACCGGATGGAAAACGGTACAAGCCGCTGAACAATGTGAGAGAACAGTAAGTGTTCGATATCTGCTGCCACACAAAGAACAATTTCATAACTTCAGAGAGGAGATGCCTGGGTAAATCTCATCCCTCTGCCTGGTGCCCTGGAGGCGCTGGTTGCTAAGCAGTGAGAGGTATTGCCTGTCACAATACAAAAGTGATTAATAGGATTTGATTTCATTTTTGGCCTATAGCCTTTCCCTTGATCACAATGCTGTTTACATTTGTTTATACTACAGAAAAAATATATGTTCTCTTCATGGATGTTTGGACATTTGATGAATTATTTAATACAGATTTTATTATCACGCCAGTCAGCCATGGCAGTCATAATAGTTCTTTTTCACTTTACTGAAGGTATGATTGCTGTTTAACGCTTGGCTCACTACAAAAATAACAAGTCTTTTTTGACTAAAAAGAATTAGTTTTTTTAAAAGTACTGTCATGTTTGAAAAGGTTTCATGGGTAATTACACCTTTTTGCAAAATATTAGTCAAATCACTTTCAGTGAGATGAGGTAGTGGCTCATTTAAATTCAGTGATAATTAAAACCAGGAACTTTTCCTCACACAAACTTGGGACCTAAAAAAATCTTTTAATATTTATATCAGATCCTGACTCCAGATTTTACCTTCACCTTGATCTTGCATGGAAATTTGTGTCTATTACTGTCCTTCTTTTCTTGTTTATGCTGCAAGGTCAAAGGGGAACCCAGTCATAGAGCAAAAAAACATTGCCTCAGCTGATTTAGGGTTTGCTCAAAGACACTTCTACAAGACAGGTGTTTACTGTCATCAGTTCTTTTAAAGCGTATCTGAAATGCCAGATGAGGAGCTGCAGATTCAACTCGAAGCCCACTGCTGGACATTTTTTCAATGCTGTATCACTGTACACAACACCAGATGAAAGCACAGCAGGCCACACATAGATTTTACTCGGGCAGGACACGTGGGTATATTCAGGGCTGTCCAAGTATATTTTGAAACCAGCCTTTTTATTTAAACTTCTGTTATATATATATATATATATATATATATATATGA
>VVHJ01064892.1:33159-46246 GCA_015107715.1 Tylochromis polylepis
ATAAGTCAGGTGTGCTGCACCTGTGCAATTTTTGGTATCAGCTTACCAAACAAACTAGCATTAGTCGGTAACTTAGCACTCTTGTCCAAACATGGTAACCTCAGGTTCCAGGAAATCAACATGGTGGAGGCCAAAATGCTAAAACAACATCAGAAGGACCCCAGCCTGAAGCAAAAAAACACGGAAACTTTGCGCCTTTACCAACTGTTAGCATCTACGGCACATTCATCGTCAAACTCTGGAGTCCAGAATATTATGTGATGTAACAGTGGTTACTTCCATCTTTTATATACAGTGCATGCTGCTAACCAGCTAACTGAGGCCCTTCCTCTTGTGTACGTTTCTGTACTGGCAACCAAGTTGTTTTTGTTTTGCTCCATATTAAATACTGCACACTTCCATATATAAATGTAATGAAAATATCAAAGGGTGTTGGTGAAATAAAAACAGTTGGTCAGCCTACCATGTATTCATTATTCATTCATTAGTTTATTAATGATTAGTTATTTGTAATTTTTTAAGCCAAATGCTTAATCCAAAGCTTTGTTAATTCATTTATTTTTAATTTATTTTATTTTGCTACTCTTCTTTGTCTTATTTGATGTATGAATTCAATATCTTTAGGTTCTGGAGTGTAGTTTTGAAGTGCAGAGAGGAAGCAATCTGAAGTTGTTACCTTGGGCTCTGGGAAAGTCTGGGGGCATTTTTACTATTTGCGACATAATTTAGGAAATAATTGGCTGATGGACATGAATGAATGAATGAAAATGAAATGAAAAATAATCATTAGCTGCACTGTTGGATGATGTAAATGAAAGCCAAAGGAGCATGATGTACAATGTGTTTCTATACTACTTTTTTCCCCCCCTGATCAACCAGCTAATGTTCTCATCACCAGTGCCAAATGCTAGACAACCGCTGAACCAGACCAGACTCTGGCATTGCTTTATCTGCTACCTTCCAGTGTGATGTCATTTGCCAGCGGTATGCAGGAGAGATGCTCCGCTGTGTGATTGGTTGTTATAACTGGACTATGATTAGGACATGTTTCTTTTTTATTTCATTGCCTGTGAAAATGTGTTCATTTTACAGGCGATGTGAGTGAAGCCAAAAAAAAAGAAAAAAAAGTGAGATGTGAAGTAAAGCATGAAAGCTGATATATACTGTAGGAGTTTGGTGTGGGGGAGCTGGTGTGTAGGTGTGCTGCACTGCAGTGTATCTGGACAGAAGCCATTAATACTATAGCACCACTCATACTTCCAGATAGGTTGAGTAGTTTTAAAAATCAAAATATGGAAAATGAAAAGTAGTATTCACATCACTAAATAAAATCAATACAAATGACTTGGAATGCTTAGATTTGGCTACAGCTCTAGATTTTGCTGAGATGGATATGAGGCTTTTATTTTGTTTTTTTATGCTTATTTATGTATTAGTTAATCTAATACTCCACAGCAACAGCCTGCAGTCTATGTGTTATTTGATAAGCTCCCTGATTCCAGAGTGTTACAAACCACATGGGATGGATCCTCCTCGTCGAGGCCCCCAGCATTAATCAGTGTGAACTCAGTGTGACGGCACACACACACTCTCTCACACACGCCAAGGTCTCGTGCATTCTTTTATATGTTTCACTGTGTGTAAATGTTTTTGTTAAAGTCTGTGTACAGGTTTGTGCATCTCTGTATGGATATGTTCAGTATACACCAGTAGAAAATATACTCTAGCACGCAGAACCCTGTGCATGAACTCTGCATTTCTCTCTGTCTCCATCTCATAAAGTATGCTTATATGTGCACTCACACAGGTAAGAGTCGGTGTGGGCCACAGTAATGAGCATCTCCTGCAGTGCGTTCCTGATCCCTCTCTCGCATGGGAGCCTCAAATCGTTCGTCATTAGCACAGTGCTCATTGCTTCTTCATTAATGCATGTAAGCGTTATCCTTGCATATTTAATCTGAATGTCTGTGATCTCCTATCTCTTTATCCGCAATGCATATAAGCAATGCATTCCCCTCTTCTGTTTTTTTATATGCAGACATATGGAGGGTGAGAAAACGGCACAAGACTGACACCAAGCCAGTCCATCTTCAGATACTATCACTTTTTAATCGCTCTTCTGAAAATCAAACACTTACCGAGACGGTGATAAATCAAAGTCTGTTGCAACACTCCAAACAAAGACTGAACTAAACTGGTACAGTTACACAGATTTAATAGTAAACTTTTAATGCGGAGCAGTGTGTGGTCATTTAGGCAAAGACTTTGAGCTATAGCTTCCCAGGGATCCATAGTTCAGCCAAATGCCAGCCTGTTCTCCTGGCACTGATGGACCTGCTGATGGCCTCAGAAAGTTTTAACTTCCTCCTCTGCACCAAGACCCCCCACCCCTTCCCCCCAAAGGAAAAAAAAAGTCTACTTATTATAAAAATAATAAGTAGACGCAGTTCAGGGAGGACTGTGTCTGTGTGCATATCTACATGCATAAACCATGTGCAAAATTGCAGCACTCAAGTACACCAGCTATATAAAAGCTTCATACAAAGAAACACAGTCTCGTACAAAAGTAATCATGCACATTTGCACACAAACCACTTTAAAGGCAGCAGCAGGCACCCTGGTGTAGTTAGCAGGTTTTCTGAAAAGTGTTTCCTCAGCACTCAGCTGCATACAGATGTGGTCCAGAGCAGCTGATGAATATTTTACTTGAACCTTATGTAACGGTACATGGGGACCAGGAGCTGCAGCTCAAGAAGATTTTAGTGCGTTTCACTGAGAAGAGGGAGCTGCTTTGACAAGCATTTGGGGGAAAAGATAATTCATGATCACAGAAAAGCTATGTCAGATGATTACATTATTCATTTATGTAGCAGATGTGTTCATAATGTGTTGACTCATGTCACCGATTACACTACCAGGTCTGTCCTTCCCAGTCAGCAGGAGGTACTGACAGGGATTTTATTTTAAATTCAACCACAGCAGAAGCTTGGCTCTCGTTCAGTGAAAACAAAGTAGTTTTCTAAATTTCATTTGATCTGTTCTGTGATACACATGAGTAGCAAAACAGAGACACATTGACCCAGGAATAAGATGCTCAGAGCCTTCAAGCCTTTAATGCTCACTGGAAAGCATTTTGCTGGCTTTTTGTTGCTCTAACATTACAGTTTACTGGACAAAGCATCTCGCATTCACTTAATGGTTAGTTTCAGCACTAAAAGGGTTCAGAGAAGAGTAAAAAGAGTAAAAAATATCTGTTTCGAGGAAGAAAAGTAGAAGAAAATGATTTTTCATGCAAGAAAACACAGGCCTTCACTTCAGCATCCCACTCAATGTTGCATTATTTCTGAAATTTAGTTCACACCCTAATGTTTTTTTCTTTTTTTCGCATTGGAAGCATAAAAACTGACCTGCGTTTATGCACCTCCACATTGTGGGAGAATTTTCTAAACTGTAAAGGTCCCAAGAAAAAAAAAAAAAAAAATGAAAAAACCCCCACAAACGAGAAGCTCAAAATAAGACATTAGACATTAAGACATGAGACAATAAGTACTTCTGACCTTTTAGTGAATCTTGTTAGGCCGCTCCTTCACAGATTAAATGCTTTAAACACTCAAAAGTAAAGCAAATCATTTTTATTGCTTTTGGGGAGCTTGGATGGGAAGAACACCAAATATTATTAATATTTCCCATGAATTATGGTGGACTTTCGTATATGATTGCTATCATATACATATCTTGTACAAAATCAGGTACCCATGAATCATTGCTAACAAAAAAGCATGTGAATAATAAGACCTATGTTGAAAAGTACATTGTTAGGCAGATTAGATAAAAATGCTGTCTGTTACTCTATAGAGCCTGTGATCCTAAAATGTAAGCCAAGATATCTCTGATTTAAGTAGTGGTTCTAGCTTATTTTTGTCTTACAAAAATACAGAGGTGGGTGGTGTTTTTGAAGGAGAATGAAAGCCATACTTTAAAAATCAAATTTCACAGTCTGAAGCTGCTAATGTTTGCTTTTTACTGGCTTCTTTGACTACCATGACTCATTTCTGACTGTGTACTTGTGCACTTTGGAGAAAAAATAGCACTTATAGTAAAGCTACAATTATGTGGCAGCTTGTAAGGTAACAGCTATCGGCATCAGTCTCATTCAGAGTATGTCCACGTTGAAACCTAGTCACAAAAGAAACCACAAAGAGGGTGGCAGATATCATTAGCTGACTGTCTCTATCATGGGTCCCTGAATGAGCGAGCTGATATATTCTGCAGCTGTTATGTGGTCAAACCTCCACCACATCCCTTTCTCTCAGTGGTGTTCACCATCTGCTTTGTTGTAGCCTCTTTTAGCAAGTTGATGCTTATTTCCCCCCAGTTGATCCTTTGCTCCTGTGCTCATTTTGGCTTCAGACCAGTTTGGTAAAATCTGTTAATGTTATGCTGGTATGGTCATTTGGTTTTGTTTTTTTTCTCTTTGGTTAGAAAATCTAAGGAGTCTTGAAGGTAATTTTAGGTTTTGTAAAAGAAGAAAAAGCAATGTTATTTTTGCCATTGCTAATTATTGAGAATAGCAATAAGGACAGCTTACTAATTTTTTAAAATCTTAATTTTCCCATACTATGCAAATTCCAGAGCACACTATTTTATTTTGAAGGTTTTCTAGGCTGGGTCCTTTCTGTGTGGAGTTTACATGCTCTCCCTGTCTGGCAAGGGTTCTCTCTAGATACAAATTTTGGATATAACATTAAAAGAAAACTCATTCCAAAAAAATTGATTTGGACTTAGTACAGTGTCATACCTGGGGAATATCACACTGAAGATAGATGAAAAAGTGTTTTTTCCCCCCGCATATTCAAGCTGTAATAACTGTAAAATAAACACTTACCTGAATTAGACTGTTTTAAAGAATATTGTACCATGCATATGAGAAGCTGTTAACAAAACATCATTTTCATATCCATAAAATTGTGATTTCCTGTGACCTCCAAATCTGCTATCAGAGATTGTACATAGATTTTTTTTTTTATTCTGTTAACTTGAGTTACACTCCTGAGAGTCCATATTCATGGCACCATATTACCAGATATTTATCATTAAAAAATTTCATATACGTAGCTCAAGTGGTATTCTATACAACTGATTATTAAAATGCCCCCCAGAAAAAAATCAGTGGCAGGGAAAAAAACATCTAAAAATATCCCTACCTACCTCACTTTTTTTTTTAAATGACAGTAAATATTTCTTAGTATGAATGTGTCCCATATCATATCATCTTGAAAGTTGTAAATGTTTGAGTCAGAATCGGGCCCAGAACAGGGAGTGACCCCTGCACAAGTCTTTCATTTACAT
The DNA here is from genome assembly GCA_015107715.1 of Tylochromis polylepis. Taxonomy (NCBI): domain Eukaryota; kingdom Metazoa; phylum Chordata; class Actinopteri; order Cichliformes; family Cichlidae; genus Tylochromis; species Tylochromis polylepis. The sequence continues at coordinate 38,509 of VVHJ01064892.1, forward strand.
GATGCATTCATGCAGTGACATTGCCATTTCCAAAGTTACTTTCATTGTGGCCATTTATTCAAAAAAAGAAATAATATATTAATGCCTACAATGTTATATTATTATTGCAATAAAATAAGAAAAACATCCATCCATCCATCCATCTTCTCCCGCTTATCTGGGGCCGGGTCGCGGGGGCAGCAGCCTAAGCAGAGAAGCCCAGACCTCCCTCTCCCCAGCCACCTCCTCTAGCTTGTCCGGGGGAACACCGAGGCGTTCCCAGGCCAGCCGAGAGATATAATCTCTCCAGCGTGTCCTGGGTCTGCCCCGGGGCCTCCTCCCGGTAGGACATGCCCGGAACACCTCACCCAGGAGGCGCCCAGGGGGCATCCTGGTCAGGTGCCCGAACCACCTCAACTGGCTCCTTTCGATGTGGAGGAGCAGCGGCTCTACTCTGAGCCCCTCCCGGATGGCTGAACTTCTCACCCTATCTCTAAGGGGTGAGAAGTTCCAGCCACCCTTCGGAGGAAGCCCATTTCTGCCGCTTGTATCCGCGATCTCGTTCTTTCGGTCACTACCCACAGCTCGTGACCACTGGTGAGGGTGGGGACGTAGATCGACCGGTAAATTGAGAGCGTTTACCAGTCGATCTGACACCTAGTGCTCATAATCAAAATTTTAAAATGACAATCTACTGTCTTGACTTAGTGGGGTTGTGGTGTTAAGTTTCTGGCCCGCAGCCTTGACTGGATCCAGGCAGGCTACAAATACTATGCAACTGTATGATAAAGGGATTGTTTTAGCACCTCATTTTTGGCAACATACTCTTATTATCTGAAGAAACCGCAATCACAATGTTTCTCAGAAAGACACAAATTCTACTAATACAAATTGCACACTGTCAGAATGTGTTAGCTACACTTAGAGGATTAAAGTCACTGCTAGTAAAACTAGCATCTGAATACTACGGCACTGCACTGCAGTCACACGGACTGTGAGGATCCCACAGTGATTTAGAAGCAGCAAGTCATCAAGCTTTACCAGGCAAGACACTGACTGGTTACAGTAACCAGCATGTAAACAACTTCCTGTTTGCCAACCACTTGACTGCAGACCTGAGTCTCTCTCTGTCTTGTCTCCCTTGTGTCCTTTGTTGTGTTTTTTCCAAATAGCTCGTTTGGTTTTCATGATGTTGGAAGGGAAATAATGAGGTCTCGCTGAGGTTTTGCTTGACCACAGCACTCTTTGCCATGGAAACACACACTAACCTGCCTGCGCACACGCACACACACACACACACACACACAATTGATGTTAACCTCAGACAGTAGCACGCCTTGTACCTTGTCTTGCCATTTATTTTTCTCGGTCTTCTCCTTTCTGTCCGTCTGTCTCTGTACCGGTCTCTCTGCCAGCCTGTCCATGTGTCTGCCACCTGCTGCCTGGCTGGCTTTCGCTGCCCTGCCAACAGATTTATTGGCTGCCTCCCACCTGAGCTCTGACAGCCAGCCCAGAGAGAAGTTGAGCGTTGACTCAGGTTGTCTGTGCCTCACCCTACTCTTTCTGGCCTCTATATTTCCTTCGTCTGCTTCACCTCACCAGGAGGCAAAACCAGGCAGAGAGGGTGTTACCACTGCATATATTTAGATTTCTGTATGTCAAGGGAGATGTAAAAATTAAGAAAGGTTCACTCATTGTTCAGCCAATCTGAACAATGAATGGCGAACATCTGACATTCTGATATTTGAAGGTACACTCAGCAAGAGCAGATGATAAAGATATGAATGGCCAGTGTGACTTGACAGAATCACCTGTCAGACAGAGAAGCAGGCAGTTACTGGAAAATATCTGTCTTTGTTTCTAACCCATTTTCCCACCTGTAGGAAGTCATTGATTTGCCAGCTTGTATCCTTTCACACTCCACTGATGTTGCTTTTGTTGAAAGCATTATATAGATGAGTTGGTGATGAAGACTGTGACTGAAGGTTAACAGAGTCTTATAAAGGCTTAAATAAGGTCTATTATGAATTCCTGAGGGAAATGTGTGTCTCTTTAGCTGTTAATGTGCCACTGTGCTGAGCAGCAAGTTGCTAGCATTGCTCCAAACAAACAGCCATAGTACGCTTTGGGGTGTTTTCCCTTTCTTTAGTCAAGTTTTCAAAGTTACAAAGGGCAGAAGTCCTCACCAAAGAGAGCTGATTCCCTCCTACAGAAGTATTCGTGAAATGCCTGGAAAACCTTGTTACCAGTGAAGATACAGGGCTCAAGTTTCCCACAATAGTACCCATGCAACAGTCAACTGAAATAGTCTCTGTCCCCCCAGTGAGGATGGGTTTATGCAATAAAGATCAAAAGATAAAGAAGATGCATGTGTTATTGGTTGTAACTGTTCCTTCTGTTATTCTTTATAAATAATTCAGCAATAATCTAGAAATAAGATGTTTATTTTGGTAGGTCCTAATACAGCATTACCTAACATGGTTCCAAACACACAACAAAATATTTCTCACTGTTGTCCGTTACTTCTTCTGATCCAGTCTCCATATTTTGAATAGCTAGCATTGACCAAACTCCCTTATGTTACATTACAGCCATCCAAAAAGAAAAAAAACCCACAGTGACTTCAAGACAAAGGAATCACAAGTGGCAAAATGCTAACTCATTCCCATGTTGTAGGACTCATTCCTGCTGCACTATATGCCATTTTATCATCATGCTTTTTGAAAATAGGGCCTTAAAAATCACAGTCTTATAAATGTGCTTGTAAATGAGCAGGATAGGGGAGGTAAAGAGTGAGCACTGTATTGTGGGTTTTTTGTATTTTTTAAATATAGTTTAAATCTCCTCCCTTGCTGGGTTTCTTGGTAGTATTTGCATAACCAGATGTGGTGAGCGAAGGGTGGATCTGACTGTGAAACAGCACGCTCACTGGTTCACAACTTGTTAATCACAAGTCATGAGGCAAAGGATATTTCATGTTTCTGACACTTAAAATGACCCAAATTTACAAAAATGGACTACATGTTGTTGTTGTTTTTCTTCAGTCGTGACCTGAGTGACTGAGCCATATTTATGGAACGGACTATAGAACATGCAGATGACCATTAAGAATGCAGGCTTAAGGTCTTTCCACATTAGCTTCACTTTTCAAGTCCATTTTTTATGCTGTCTTTTCTCATATTAAGTGAGTCAATTTTGAAATGTTTAGCTTAAGATGAACTCACTTAGAAAAGCTAAGGTAGCTAAAGCCTTAAGTGCTTTTATACAGTATGAGAATTTTTGTATTTATTCTTCAGGGATGACCACAGCTTTGGCTTACTTTTTGGCTTTGCTCTGTTATCTATCCAGATACATATGAATGTCTACAACCAGATCTTTTATGGGCCACGTTTAGGTTTAACTGGGAGTGCTGACTCAGAGTAAGTCTTTTTGTACCAGCTCAGGTCTACACTTTATAGACCAGATGTCAGGTGTGTTGTGATATTTAGGAATCAAATCTGGCCTGGAATTTCAAGGGATTTAAGACTTCAGGAATTTACACACCAGATGCGTGAAATGTTTTTCGGAGTCACCTATTCTTAATGCAGCCATTCACGTGACCACGTAATTTCGCCGGACGAATTTGCAGCACTTTCTTCAGACCACTGCATTTGGTAACGAGTGCGCTCGTAGCTCAAAACCCACACCGTTACTGAATATACAGTGATAGGAAAATAGTCAAATAATCCTATTTTACCTCAGACACACAGTTAGGTGCGGCTCCGGGTCAGTCGGCTCTCTGAAATGATTACTCTGTCTCCTCAGATGTGGTCCCAACTCTGCCAACAAGAGCTCAAATTGTCCCACTGACCTCCTGACATATGTATGAAACTAGTCGTGATACAGCTTCAACTCCTGGATCAAACCATGAAATTCTCATTAGATACAGATGCATTTGTTATGGTCTTGCCCTAAAATTGAACAATAGTGGAGGCAGATTCATGGTTATAGTGGTAATGTCATAAAAATGCAATTTCAGTTCTGCTTCTCAAATCTGCTTTTCTAAAATTTGAGCTGCTGGACAATGACTGCTTTTATGGTTGGACAACAAATCATCCTGAGGAACAAGATACAAGATTAAGTGAATTAGGTAAAGTAACAGCTTAATAGATATCCACAGTAATGTACTGACCAGGTGGAAGTACCCCTAAACCCTTTTGTCTCATTTTCCTTTAATTGTAAGAATTGGGTAATTGCAGATTAGGATTATTGGAAAACTTTAGTGTATGTATGCTGGATTGCTTTGGATATGAAAAAAAAATGCCTTAAAAAATGTCTTTTTTGAATCTTAGCCTCCATTTGTTAATCGGAGTAGCACTGAAATATTAATGCCAGCTATAACGTACAATCAGGAGATAATGAAGTTTCAAAATTAATCTGAGCACTTCAAACGCACTTGGATTTATTTCCTTTCTCCAGTTTAATCCTAATCTTCCCCCCCCCCCCCTCATTCCCCTGACTCGCCCTATGAATCATCCTCTCTGGCCTCTGTGGTTCTGAAATTGCACACTTTCCTCTCTGAACAGCACGGTCACCCAGAGATTATTGCTGCCTTTTACAATGACTGCTAATAACACAGAGAAAAGAAAAGAGGAAACAATGAAGCACCCATTTCTAAAAATATAGGAGATTAGCACACAACCAATAGCAATGCAGCGAGAGCAGGAGATCCAGGAGAAAAGGTGATTCAGGCCCATTTTAATGATGTGCTCTCAAAAGGCTCAGAAGAAACAGTGAATTTGTGAGGCCAGATGGCGTAATGAACCAAAACTCTTACATCCTGGCACCTTCTTCTTGTTTCAGAAAAGAAAAGAGCAAGAGGGTCTGTCCAGTCTCGTCTGGAAAGCACATACTGGTGGAAACATGATCAGCACAGTCAGATAAAGCATTGTGGTGATGCAAGGAAATTCAAATGTAACCTTTGCTGTTTGTGTATGTGAAGTAAATCCGACAGCTGAACAGTGACATAAAGCCTCAGCAGTCACACTATAAACGCATTGGCATGGCTGAATATGCATACTTAAGTACACTGGAATCAGATAAAGCAGGACTGATGCTTTGCTTTTTTCCTCTGCAGCCCAGTCCTCCTCCACGATACAACACTGTCATCTGTTTGTGACTCATATTTATTCACAGTGGACTGGTGACCTCTTGTAGCCGTGTGAATAATGGTATTACCCGCTGAGCCCCACCACTGCCCGGCACAGATAAAGACACTTTGTACAGAGCTGCTCTCAGTTGATCTCAGTGTATTTTCTAAACTATCTGCTGCAGTCACTGTTTCTTCTTGACATCATTAAGATAGAAAAAAAATTATCACCAATCTTTGATTATATCAGACATTTTTTTTCTATAAGAGTGAAAATTGATATGAATTTATTTTGCAGGATTTGTACTGAGCCATCAAACACAGACTGTACACATGATGTTCCTGTAGTGAGGACAGCTCAGAGTATCTGGTCCTAAAAGATGCAGTAATCAGCAGTTGGCCACGAGAGGCCACAAAAATATACTTTGGATGTATTTGCAGTTGTTGTCCGGATTCACATATGAAAGAAAATGAAGCAGAAAATTCCAAATAGTTTCTGATTATGCTGCAAGTCAGCTTTCAAAGTAATTTTCAAAAATAAAATACCATGAAAATACCCCATAAAGTGCTTTATTACAGTCTACAGCTATATGTTTCATGGTGGTAGGGCCTTCTAATGGAATAAATGTCAGGACCACAGGAGAAAGAGAGGTTACACAGTTAGAGCTGCTAAGTCGAAGCAACAGAGATGTTGGGGTGGATGGATCGGTCAACAGCATTGACCAAACAATTGTGAAAAATATTGGGTCTGTGTTTCCAGCCACTAGTTGGTGTGTTAATTCATATATGAAAAGACAAAGACATCCACTTTATAAAACTATAAATATAAATGTAAATATAATATTGGCTATCGGTGAAAGAATCCAAGGAAGCTGAGAGCTTTACATGAGTCACCAGGTGTTTGTGATTCAGCTACTTGAACGAATACACCGGGGAGATACACGTGTGCATCACCTGAACAAGATGGAGCAACCGACATAACACTGTTTCATGAGCAACTGATGATCAGCCACAATATCAACCCCGCTGACATGTGAATAACACCCATCATCATGCTGAAACACAGTGATCTGCTGGGAAACTGAGGACACGTGCTTTGATTTGACACCTAGCGCCCACCTAAACATCACTGCAAAGCAAAACTCCCATGGATCCTGTGGCAGCTCAGAGCTGTTTTGGCAGACCTGCACAGCATCAGGTAGGTGGTTTTAGTGTTGTGGCTGATAATACATACTTCCCCAGCTCACTTCTCTCTGGTTGAAATCATCCTAATCAGTGTAATCAGATGCTGTAGTGATTACTTGGAAAGTGACTCTGCATAAATGCGACTCCTGATGGAGAATGATTGGATAAAACTAGAGATCCAGGCAGCTAGAGAAGAGTCAGTGACGTCTCTTGAAATGTCTCATACGAACGAATCACAAAACTTGAAATTTCTCTCTGCTCGATTGTGAGATTAAAGCAGAAATATGTAAACCTTATGCACTCAGAAGGTGGTTTGTGATCATCACCTTCTCTGTCGCAGCACAGAGCACACACACCAGCTGACTGGGTGATAAATGATCTCTGAGGCTGACAGACACACAGGCAGGCAGGTAGAGCAGAAAAAAGGTCAGGATTTGAATCTGTATTAAGAACATTGTCTAATTTACTATACATCCCAGCCTCCTCTGCTGGGTTTATATACATTTCCTGTCTGAAGAGTTTACCTAGATTCACCTTGAGTCTTTTGTTGAGAGTTGGTTTGTTGGGTGCTTTCAGATCTTTCAGTGGAAGTGATCATGCAGAGAAGAGTGTTTGTGTGCGTGTGTGATGTGGGTTTACGGAGATATATATGTGGCTGGACAGATCGTATTGAGAAATGCAGTCAGAGACAGACACGGAGTGGATGGTGCAGGGATGGAGGTGAAACCCAGCCCCACGGTGACATACTGAAGATGCGCCGGGACAAAAGTGGCACTTTCTGAGATGCAATATGAAATTGAGGCAACGATGAGGTCCCTGTTTTGTTTTGTTTTTCCCCTTACAGACCACACATCAGGGGAAAGGTGGAGGAGTAGCAGACAGTGTTATAATTAGTCCAATGACCTGTTTAACCTCTATCAGCATGGGAACGTTGGGCCTGTTGGCCTCCAAATAGATTTATGATCATGTATAATAGATTAGATTATAACATATTATAATATAATATTCATATTCAGTTAGGCCATACCCGCTCACATCCAGCTCATACACAAGAATGACAGTGTGTTCATGGCAAATAGCTCCCTAAGAGGAATTAAAGGTACTGTAAATGAAAATAGTTTAAAGCTTTAAAAATTAACTAATACTATCAAGATAATGTGAAGAAACAACTGACATGAAGTTATATCAGAAACATCTATGTGATGCGCTGCAGAGATATTAACTACATTTTAAAACAGGTCTGGACTGTAATTTTTTTGTAATACTGGTTTGCACCACAAGAAGGTGTAGTGAGTCAGCATAGTGAGCAGGCTGCCCCGGGTCTAGGGCTGTGTCCAAATTCAGGGGCAGCATGCTTCGAAGGCCGCATTTGTAGGCAATTACGTCACAGCGACGCGACAAAGGCTGTCCAAATTCAAAGTGTCCACCAAATGCGTCGACAAATGC
>VVHJ01064894.1:15759-32178 GCA_015107715.1 Tylochromis polylepis
TTTATTTGCTCTTCTCAAACATAGTTGAGTTTTCGCTATGTGTGGGAAACGGTCACAGTAACTCCTCATTCAAAGAGAACAAAGTGGTGACAAAGCAGCGCTACAACAAACAGAATGGTTGAGACAGTAATTCCACACAAATGCGTACTGAGGTAAATTCAGTATATGAACAAAAGGGCTGAAACAATACACTGCATAATTTTGTGCAAATCACTGCAGAACTCTTGTTTCAGCACACATGGTAAATTAAACAAATCACTACATGTTTGTTCAAAATTTGTTGCAAAAGTAAGCCACTCTGTTCATACTCTGCATCGTGCTTTTGCCACTGCAACTGCTGCTTCTTGTGCCATGTGATCATCCTGTTTGTTTTATGCTTTAATCTTGAGAATCACAATCAATACTTGAATAGAAAATGCACTTCAGTGTACTGAAGGTGTTACATTTAATAATGTAAAGAATTATAAACTGAATTTGCTCAGCAGTTACCCACTTAATAAACAGCTTTGGGTTTTTGAAGTACACATTATGTGGTATGTGATTGCGACAGTAGTGGTTTGGGTTAATGGTGTGGTCTTTTTAATAGAGAGACAAGAGGGAGGCTGTTTGTTTTTTATCCATACTCCAGAAATAGCGGACATATCAGCAGCGTATCTGAGATCGCTCCAACGGTGTCTCAGAAACACTCTGCTTTACCTCCCTTGAACCCCCTGCACCTAACTACTCCACCGTGTTACCTGTTTGAAAGCCCCAGAGTCTGGGTGGCAGAGGTAATTACAGCAGCTAGGAGCTCCCAATGGAAGGCAGCACTGGCAGGTCACTGCCCAGGGACAGAGGGGTGGAAACTGTGCTCCTGTCTTGGTTGGTGAAGGTAGCAGAGAGAAGAGCAGGGGAGAGTAGTGAAAAAACATTTGCTGTTGTGGTAGTGAAATCTAAATCGTAATTTCATAGATATCTGACAGCAGACAGACAGGAAAGTAGGGTGGGAAAGGACAGGGGAAAATCAGGAAGAGGGGCAGCTTTAAACAGTGAAAGGAGATGAGACTTCAAAATGAGAGGAAACTAGACAAAAGGCAAAGTGAAGGAGGATGGTGGGCTGCTCTAGTGTGTCTTGGTGAAGGCGTGACAGAGAGTGAGTATATAGTCTGGCAGAGAGGCCCGAGGATCGTCCACTACTGTCACCTTAGCTCTAACTCTCAGTGCTGGTCCAACTGTCAGCTCAACTCTAAATCTAACAGTCCAAGATGGAGTCTCAGTGTAAAGTATAGTTTGCCTTCACGAAGACTGGTCTGTACTACGCTATTACACAGCCAATTACATGATGCAGTCTTGTGTCTTACTGTGTGTATCATTTCAGCCTGGAGAAGAAGAAAAAAATGTGCTGAGTTATTTATTACCACCTTGTCGTTTTCTTAAGGTGGCACATTTTGAAGTCAGATTTACATGTTGATTTCATAGATCTAATTATACCTGTAGTTAAGAGGTATGTATAAAAAAAGAGAGGCTTGAGACTTGATTGATATATCCGTGTGCACAGAAGAAATTTTAATGAACTGCCTTTCATTTCCTTTGTATAATTCAATAAGCATGCCAGACACTAGAAGCTGCTTTTTCACATGTATCAGATTAAATCTGATTAGGCCATCCTTCAGCAGTGACAGCTGTAAATGAAGGAGATATCTCTGTACAAGCCGAGTAAATAGATCAAGAAAAACACCCACCTGATATCTGCCTTACAGTATGAGCCCTGGGCCCTTTTAATCTTGCTTTTCTGGGCCTGCTTCCAGCTACTTTATATGTATGTAACTTAAATGGTGCGCAACTGTTATTAAAATCCCAAGAGAACAGCCTTCAAAGTAGAAAAAAAAAAAACTCCTTTCTGATGATACCCATGGGGCACCTCGCATTTGTTTAGAAGTTCGCTTTTGTTACATGTCGAGGTGATCTGCACTGCAGCTCCTGCTACAATCCCCATAGCTCCCTCGGCACTCCCTCCCGAAATGGAGCAACGGGAACAGATCCAAGCTAAGAGTAAACTGTTTTACAGTTGCTGCACAACAAATAAACAAACATCTGGAAGCATTCAGAGTGGCCCATTAGAAGGGCTCTGGGCTTTGCCAAAAAGGGGTAAATGATGAGGAATGGGCTGTCGAGAGGCTGGTGGAGACAGGGGAGAGGCCAGATGACAGAGCTGTGGGTGCTAAGCACTGCCTTTTAGAGCTCAGCTGGGCTCAGAGAGATCTACACCTGCTGCTATCTCCTCCTCCCCTCCTCTCCTCCACCAGACATCTGGATGGGATACATGACTAATGGATGACTAAACTGCTAGTGTTGAAACTTAGCTGTTGTCATTATGAAGGAAAAGGTTGTTTGTTTGACTGATGACTTAATGTCCTTTGTACAACACACTTGGTAAAAGTAAAAATAAGTTTGATGGCTTTAAAATGAAAAAAATAGATATACATTTCCCCAATGTCTGTTTATCGTTGCTTGTGTAATAACCAGAGCTGATCGTATCTTCTATAAGTGCTTAGATTAGATGCTGTTGTGAATCCAAATATGTTTTGAAAATATGTTCTGCTGATTATGAAATTGCTTCCTAAATTAACTGGCATTACATCAGACATCTGTTTCTTAACCCCATTGGTTTTTCTGCACGGAGCTGTTTTTCCGTGCTTATCTTGAGTGATAACTTAGTTCTGGTCGATGTCAATCCGTAGTTAGAATGACGACTCTGCTCTTTCAGCTGACAGTCCTTCCATTTTGGTTTGGTACACATGTTCCAAAAGTATGGAAACATCCTCTCTGGAACTTAGTGAGAAAACACAGAGCAAACCTTTGACGTTTCCCATTAGACATACGTGCTCTGCAAGACATTTCGCTCAGTCCCATAATGATTATACCAGCACAATCTGTCCCCTGATAAACATCACTCTTAAACACAAAGACTTGCTTTGGCCTCCACACAACTAAAATGAGCCACGTGGAAAGGGAAAAGTGTAATCTTTTCCTCAAGACTGTCCCAGAGAGTCCTTTGCAGAGCTGCTTTCTATAAACTTTTGTAATAAACCAAACAAAATTTCAAGTGTGCGTTCAACATCAATGAGAAAGGACAGATGATGAAATGCTGTTACAGAGAGTGATATATATACACACAGTGAGCTGGCAGCCATATACCGAGCCTCTGCATCAAACTCTACAAAGTAAATTAACAAAGTAAAGACATGGCCTTCTTCCCGGGTACTGACTTCATAAAAGTGTTTCCCAAGCACTCGTCACTTCATGAAGGTTTTATTTCTCTGCAGCGTCTGCCAGTTGGTGAGCTGATGAGGTGTCTTAAGTTTAGTGTGTAATGACTGGGTGTCCTGTTGCCATCTCGGAAGTTATCATGTAAATCAAAATACAGCTACAAAACTGACACAGTCGAACCTCAAACAGATGTTCCCGTTTGTTTAAATGACCATGCACAGTTTTAGCCTCGGGAGCTACTTCGACAGATAATGTCGAAATATAAGATTTTGTACTGTGGTGCTGCAATGCAAATTTTCTAGCAATACTTGGCCATGTTTCATTTAAAATATTGCTAAACAACTAAAACTAGCCTTCAATTAATACATTATATAGTAATGCTTATAATTAGCTTATATAATGTAATACAGTGTTCTCTACTTATTAGGCTAAAATTTATCTTACGATATTAAAATACAAAAGAAAAAAGTACATGTGTATTTATCAGTAATAATATTCTATTTAAAAAGGCACAACATTTACATGAACCCCTTTGAATGTTGTAATTTTGCAAAATAAATACCTTTATTGGTTTTAATACATTTTGCTGTTAAAAATGTCCTTGATTCAATCTATGGCTCTTACTTTTTGTTTCCAACTACAAGTAAGTAGAAAAATGTGTCGTAAATGCTCAATATTTCTCTTTTTTTTTCTAGACGTGTATCAAATGTACAAGATTCTGAAAATTCCATCGCGGTCACATCAGTCTACTTTTTGGCAGCGAGGCTCCTGGTGTATATCACAGTGTATCATAGTACTATATACTCCCCCTGAATAGGACAGGCTCTATTTCCTTTATCTGAGTCAGATGATGTGATATTATTCCTCCCAGGAGTGGATTGGCTCAGCAACATGAATATCCATTTAAGCCAGCCTATGGAGATGGATGAGGCGAGAGGGGACGAGGCAAACTGGGCCTGCAATCCCTCATCGCGGCTTCATATAGCACCGCGCTGTCCCTATCCAAAGTGATGAGAGCTCATTTTTGGAGGCAGGCCTGTCCTTGTTATTACTAGCCCTGGAAATCACCTCTACATTTTCTCCCTTAGAAGCAGGCTAGATTAAAATGCCAGGATAACCTCCTCAACTTCCATGACAGGCTTAACTGCCAAACTGTGACGTGCCAGCTCTAAACTGCTTTGAGAAAGCTACCTTCCACCAAGTGTCATTATCTCTCCGTTATCTGATGGCACTCCTCTCGCAGTGTGTGAATAATTCTGTTTGTGCAGGGTTTGGGGAAATGTCAGTGACACTATTGTTTTTACCTTGCTGTTTGATGTAGCTGAGAGAGTCTCCTGAGTGTCTTGAGTTCTTAAACTGATGTTGGGCGTATACAGGAAAAACTTAAAGTGGAAAGATAGGACTGTCAGCTTCTGAACTATTCCAAGATATTTGTTTTTTAGTTCCTTTAGCTATTGGTATAAAAGTACACATTTTTCTCTCTGATATTCTGCCTTAATAAGGGTTGTTTCAGTCAAGTTAAAGTATTCTGGATTTGGTTTGTCTGAAGCGATTGAAGTGGTTTCATTATGCCGCCAAGAGTTCACTGATGTTAGACAATTTATATCTAATGTCACAAATTAATAAAAATTAATCTGCAGGTTTTTTTTAAAGCACCTGTTTTACTTTTTAATGAGTACTTTTCATTTCAACTGTCAGTGTGAAAGCTTAGTCATACTTTCAACTCTTCCACCCATCACTATTGAAATATGATTATTACAAGCTTTGAGCCACTTTCTCAGCAGCAGGAAAATATGGAGCCTCCTAAATCTTTATCGTCCGTGACTATTGCGGACAAACCTTTGTTATTTATGATGATAGAAACCCAACTGGACTTACCCGTTAAAATTTTCTTAAGCACAAACAGACGTATGTTTCTTGGCTGCTTCCCTTAATGTGTCAGAAGGATAGACAAGGACATGAGTTTCTGCCAAGCAGACCCAGCCCTCATGGAAAAATATACTGCAAGTCTTCTGGACCTTGGTTTACTTCCCAGTTGCACTGGTCATTCTCAGGAAGGTAGCAGAACATAAATCATCCAAAGTGGATAGGCCTGCAACAATCAACTCTGATTCTAATGCAACTACACTATTCATTTTCCACCATGATTTGTAGTTGTGGTTGGGGACAACTGAGATGTGGTCAGTGCTTTCAAGTCGTACTTTCAGTCAGAAGTTGGAGCGGGTTTCTGGAGCCTTCATGGTTTCCAAAGGTGGGAGTCCATCATGGTAATTTAGGATGGGGGTTAGCTGCCAGATGGTTTTGGATATTTTTGCAGCAGGATGGATGTTGGGTCCACAAGCTTTCTTCTGTGTCAGTACCCCTTGAAACAAATTGCTCAGTGAGCAGGCTGAGTCTGTCTACTTGAGGGGGGCTTGCTACCCTTCATTCTGATGAATAGCTACTAACATTCAAGCAGATGGCCGACAACTTGTCATTCTAAAAGGGACAGGATCAGACCAGAACAAAGCCTTGTAGCCTTGTAATTATTGCAAGTTACCTGGGATGTTTAAACAGAGATACAAAACGTCTCATAGTTTGAGCTGTGTGATTGTATCAGCTAAGTTAAAACAATATAGAATTTGTTAAATACACTTACCTTCTTGGTTTATGTAGCATCATATATCTTAATCAGGGTGTTTTTAATCAATTATATTTTGAGTCAGCTGTAGATGCTAATTCTAGGGTAACTGATCGCACACGGTAATCATTCAAGATCAAAACATGCTTTAATGCAAGCCTGGTTAATGGCTCAAACAAATTAGATTTCAATTCACTCAGCAGCTAGTTTATCATGCTGTATGGCTTAACAGCTGTGCTACATCAGTGAAGCTTTCTGTCGGGAATCTTAACATAGCTATACACAACATGGAAATGCTAATATTTGGTGAAAGAAGAGGCCACACAGCAGCATAAGGTGGACTCTTTTCTCTTGCTAGAGAATAGGTTCTGAAGTGCAATAAAACATTGATACAGCTGATGTTCTTTTTTTAATTTATCGTATTGAGTATACAACAGAACTAAGCACAATTTCAAGCAGTAAAAACAAGACTTCCACAGAATGATCCATATAAGGTACTGTGCAAAAGTCTTAAGCTCTCCATTATTTTGCTAATAAAATGGGAAATGGAAGCATCACTTTATTGAAACGTGCAAACATACAAGGAAATACAGTATATAAGGCAAAAACAGAGTTTGTACAATTCTAATGAGCTTGAAACTCAATATTTGGTATGACTACCATTATTCTTCACAGCCTTAACTCTCTCAGGCAGGTGAATAGAAAGTTCTTTTCATTTCTTTAAGAAGTCTTCAGGATGAGGTCTCCAGGCTCCTTGAGGGACATTCAAAGCTCTTCTTTGGATGTTGGCTGACTTCTGTTCCATTCGCCTTCAAGCTGGTACCTATAATGTGCGTTATGTGAAAAATGAAGCTTTTTCCAATCATCCACTTGGTATCTCCAGATGGTATTGCATTGATAAAGACATACATTTTGACAACACCACTGGCTGAAATGTAGCCCCAAAGTATGACAGAGCCTCTACCATGTTTCAAAGATGGCTTTAGAGACACTATTGTACCTCTCTCTTGACCTCTGTACATTTTGCCAAATTTCAAATTTGAATTCATCACTCCGTAAGATCTGTTGCCACTGATTTTCAGTCTGGTTAAGTCCAGACACACCGCACACCATGCCAAGACACGGCATGTTTCTCGGCTAATATTTGTTTGGGAATCATCGTGTTGGTGCAAAAATTTCTCATAGATTCAACTAAAGAAATAGGAACAAATTGTGTGTTTCTGCATCAGACTGCTTGTAACAACGTGTCTAAAGATATAATTTCAATTTGGTGCCTTGATAATTCTGTTACATATAGACACAACACATCCTTTGAGTTAGGTGCTTTTTTAGGTCAGTGTTAGGTGCGTCAGCACACAAGAACCTGAAAATGACAAGGTGCAAAGACAAACTTTGAACGATGTTCAGAATGCCTGAAGAACTGTTGGTCAAAACTACTTTTAAAAAAGGACGTCATGCTCCTTTGAAGCAAAATATAAAGAAATATGGGGTGGGAAAGTCTCCCTTATGTTTACTTTAACCACTGCATAACCAGATCCTAGCAATGTAGTGATTAGAGTGACATTCTTTCCACATTTCCACTGAAATGAAACTGCAAAACGACAAAAATAATTCTCAAATTGTAATATAATTCAGTTCTTCTTTAAAACTTTACTAACACTTGATATTTGTTAATAATAGAGGTCATCATTTTTAGAAAAGGAGTCCTTACCGCTTTACAGGAATGAAACTAGGGGGTAAATTACTTTAGTGCTGTTGTACTGTGTCAATTAAGACACCTGGAAATTTTCGATGTCTTCGTAGTCTCCATGAAGATCTTTAAGGGAGTTTTATAGTCAATTCATGGAAGCACTAAAAGAATTACTAAAAGATTGCAATATTTACATTACTGATATATTAAAGTGATAATAGTATAATACAACAACTCCAGGTCTGCATGGGTGCACTTTTTTTTCCTCTGGAGCGTTATTTGTCCTGAACCGTCATACACACACACGATGTCATTCCCAGGTACCCTCTATGCTCTGAGCTATTGTCGTGAAAAGAACTGAACTCATCTGTCAATTATGGTAAGCTCCATTGGGCGATTGTCTAAACTGTTTTCTCACTCTCTGGATTCACTCTGCTGAATTCTGTGATTTATTGTCAACTGCCTAAGCATCAATACACAATTGGGAGACACTAAGCTGTGATGTCTGAACACAAACTATTGTCAGAGTATCAGCATAGCTCACATTAAGTGCCATTTAGATTATTCATTGCATTGGGCTGTGTGAAAACTGCTTGTAAAGAGAAGAGAAGGCCATTATCCCATATGCTGGGATTCCTGTGCTATGGATCTAAGCTTCTGTTTACTTCAGATTCACTCTACGACTGAATGAACCGTGTCAAAGCTGAGCCAAACACAGACACAGTGTTGCAGATTTTGTGCCCTGCCTTGAAGTCCATAAGGTCAACTGGATATGAATGTCAGTGCTATTTTGTAGAACTGACATGCATTTTATCTCTTTTAAAATATAAAAAGGGCCCTCGGTTACAGGAAGTAGTGGGTCTTTTATGATTTGCACAGGCTTCAACATCTCAGCTCAACCAGAATGAAAAGAGCAGGGTCACTGAAATGCTAGGAAGTCCACAACAACCTTTTAATCTGTCACATTGATTTTCTTATTAAGTCCCTTTAAACAGACAGAGCAGGTTTCCCTGTCATTGTAATATGAGCGGACAAGTTATTTCACCATCATAATTTGATTTGTCAATAGTTTCTGGCATGTTACGTCGCTGCATTGCAAGATGACTGGATTGACTCCTTTTTTTTTTCAGACACATACATTTATCCCATATTGTTGCTCTGCTTCATCCCTATCATAAAGGACCAACATGTACTCAAACCTAAACCTTCAAACCACACCATATATGATAAAAAATATTTTGGGTTGTGTATTTGTATACAGCATTTGCTGAAATTATGAACTGCTATAATGCAACAGAATGTCAATAAACTGATTGCAAATGCTGAAAGCACAAATAAACAGAAGATATTTTTTTTGTGTATGTGTGTTTAGTGCCTGGAGAGCTTCTAAAGAAAGCAAAAATATGCCTCACAATTTGACACCATTAGCAAGTGTTAACGGATAACCTTTGGCAACACTGGCCAGCCGCTCCATACCATTTTAGGCGTCTTCTGCAGAAGCAGTTCTGAGCTAAGGACTTGGACAGCTGGATAACTGAGATGGGGTGGAGGGCATGCTGCTGGATAAAGTGAAACAAACATATCTGGCGGTCTGATTCTATGTTTGCATGTTTCCACTGTGACCCTGACATGCAGTGTCTCAGAGCTAGCCAACTGTTTGTTTTTTGCCCTTTGGTCTATGTTTTACTAAAATAACTAGCTTTTTTCACCCTCCTTGTTCTCCTTTCATTATAATCTCCCTATAAATAATAGTGGGCACTATTTTCAAGTGAAAATAGAACATTTTGAAACATCACCCAGATTAGTGTTTTTCTGTTATATAGCAGGCAGTAGATTGTAATAAGAGAGCCGAAAAGATGATATTAAGATAACCTTGGGAGAGAAGCGATTACACAGCCATCAGCATCTGTCCTTCCTGCCGTCACTAACCCACGGTGACATTTTGGCTCAGGAGCAATAGATGTATACAATAGTTGAAGGGATGTAGTATAGCTTTTTATTTTTATTATTATTGTACAGTTTTAGGAATTGCTTCCACAGTCTGATTCTATTGTGATGTGTTGGTACCCATTAGTGTATGGCGAGGTAATCCTGACAAATACAGTGAACAAATCAAGGACATTAGTGCCGTGATGTGCAGTCAATAATATTTGGCTTCATTAATTCCTGTGCCCTGAGATGACATCCCACTCCTATTAGGTTTGAAATCTCATCCCCTTCTCCTCTATACCTCAGCTGTGGCTCAACCAAGCAGCCAAGCAGATAATACGCTCTGAGCTCTGAAACATGTACCATTATAATTAGCTTTGTCAGGTCCTAGCCCCTACAACCCTCATGCAGATAATATGATAATATGTCTTCATAACCAGCTGACCTTACATGCTCAATATTTCTCCCCTTATGAAGATTACATGTCAATAAAGTAATTGAGTCCCGGGGTGTGTGGCAAGTGAAGATTTAGGTTATAGGACTTTTTTGGGGCAGTGATGTACGAGCGTTATTATTTTACCTGTCAGGAGATGTGCAGGGGCTGAGGACAGTCCGAGGGTGTCAGGGGGGAAGGAGAGGTGAGGAAGGAGACAGAGAGAGAGAGGGGAGAGAGGGAGACACAGATAAGAGGAAACAGAAAGAGAAGGGAGGGTGCAGAAAGAAATAAAGTGAGCCAAAGAGGGGCACGGACAAGGGAGCGTAAGGAAGACGGAAATGAAGAGAGGAGGAGGGAAGACTGGGGAGAGCAGAAGAGGCGAGATCATTTCTCAAAAGGAGGGACAGATCCACAGTTAATCATTCCCTCATACCTTCATCTCTCTGTCCCCCTGCCTCACTCTCTGCATATGAGCAGAGGATATGTCATATTAATTAAAAGAAATAGAGTTGCAGTGGAGCCATCCATCTGCATAAGGCACAGGGAGGCCAGAGGGGCATGAAGAATTTCACAAAACACAAACGTATCATCACCACAGCTTCAAATCTGATTGGCTACCATGGGTTCATCAGTTGTAATTCTGGCAGGAAATGACGGCATGTAATTTGACACTACGATAAGCTGAATGTGATGTCACCAAGTGCACATTTTTCATCCTATTAGCCTTAAATTTACACTATCTGTTGGCTGCTTTTCTTTGTACTCCCATTTTGTACGCCCATAATTACTCCTATAACTCACACAATGTCTGGCTCTAAAATACTCTTAAATACATATCAGAGCAGTATGATTATGGCCAAAATGATTATCACAATAATTCTGATCAATACTCCCAACCCGTCACAATTATTCATTGATTTTAGTGACAAAAATGGTTTTATTTCACGTCATGTAAACGAAACACTGATTTAACGTCCATGCTGTGCTGCATTCCTGATAATGTACAAATCTTACACTGTGCTACATTCCTGACATGGTCAGGCACTGCTTTAGGAAGCGCTAAATTTGCTTTTGCTTTGCGTTCTACACTTAGGTCTATAAATAAAATGACACAACTTTTTGGTCATTTTAGTTCTATAGTTCAAAAAGATTGCAGAAAAGTTTGAGGAACCAGATCTTTTTTTTTTCTTTTTTTTTTTAAACACAATCCTTCCTGTCAGGGGCTTGAAAGTAATTGGACAAATTAAATAACTGAAAATAAAATGTTCATTTCTAATACTTGGTTAAAAAACCCTTTGCTGGCAATGGCAGCCTGAAGTCTTGAACTCATGGACATCACCAGATGCTGGGTTTCCACCTTTTTGATGCTCTGCCAAGCCTTCACTGCAGCGGCTTTTAGTTGCTGTTTGTTTGTGGGCCTTTCTGTCTGAAGTTTAGCCTTCAAGTGAATTGCATGCTCATTTGGGTTAAGATCAAGTGAATGACTTAGCCATTCAAGAGTATTCCACTTCTTTAATAAACTCCTGGGTTGCTTTGGCTGTATGTTTTGGGTCATTGTCCATCTGTATTATGAAACGCCGCTCAATCAATTTGACTGCATTTAGCTGTATTTGAGCCGACAGTATGTCTCTGAACACCTCAGAATTCATTCGGCTGCTTCTGTCCTGTGTCACATCATCAATAAACACTAGTGTCCCAGTGCCACTGGCAGCCATGCACGCCCAAGCCCTCACACTACCTCTGCCGTGTTTTACAGATGATGTGGTTTGCTTTGTATCGTGAGCTCTTCCACACCTTTTTCATACTTTTTTCTTGCCATCATTCTGGTAGAGGTTGATAATGGATTCATCTGTCCAAAGAATGTTTTTGCCAGAACTGTGCTGGCTTTTTTTTTTTTTTTCTTTTTGTTGTTTTTTTTTTTTTTTTTTTTTTTTTTTTTTATTTTTATTTTTTTTTTTTTTTTTTTTTTTTTTTTGTGTTTTTTTTTTTTTTTTTTTTTTTTTAGCAAAGTCCAATCTAGCCTTTCTATTCTTGAGGCTTATGAGTGGCTTGCACTTTGCAGTGAACCCTCTGTATTTACTTTCATCCATTTTTCTCCTTATGGTAGACTTGGATATTGATACGTCTACCTCCTTAAGAGTGTTGTTCATTTGGTTGGCTGTTGTGAAAGTGTTTCTCTTCACCATGGAGATGATTCTGCGATCATCCACCACAGTTGTCTTCCATGGACGTCCAGGTGTTTTTGCGTTGCCGAGTTCACCAGTGCTTTCTTTCTTTCTTAGGAGGTACCAAACTGTAGATTTTGCCACTCCTACTATTGTAGCAATTTCTCTGTTTCTCTGATGGGTTTATTCTGCTTTCGCAGCTTGAGGATGGCTTATTTCACCTGTACAGAGAGCTGCTTTAACCACATGTTGCCTGTTCACAGCAAAATCTTCCAAATGCAACACCACACCTTAAATCAACTCCAGGCCTTTTATCTGCTTAATTGATAATGACATTACAAAGGAACTGCCCACACCTGCCCATGAAATAGCCTTTGGTCCCTTTAAAAGAGGGTGGCACATGTTAAGGAGCTGAAGCTCCTAAACCCTTCATCCAATTTGAATGTGGATACTCTCAAATGAAAGCTGAGAGTCTACACATTATGTCCATATCCATTATGTATCTAATTGAAATATTTTTCAGTAAACAGGTAAAAAGAAAAAAAAAAACTTGTGTCAGTGTCCAAATATATATGGACCTAAATGTATTTTAGGAACACATATTTTCAATATTCTTTGATCATGTACATTTAATTGTAGAAAGCAAAACAAAATTGTGATTGAAATTAAAATTTGATTAATTGTGCAGGTCTAATACATACTGTATGCATGAACAATTTTGGATCCTTTTTTGCCTTCAACAACTGTCTTCATTCTTAATGCTATAGATTTAACGAGGTGCTGGAAACATTCCCCAGAGCTTTTGGCCCATATTGATATGATAGCATCACACATTTGCTGCAGATTTGTTGGCTTTCATCCATGATGTGAATCTCATGTTGCTCCACATCCCAAAGGTGCTCTATTGAATTGAAGCCTTCAGACCCTGGAGGCCATTTAAGTACAGTGAACTCATTGTTATGTTCAAGAAACCAGTTTGAGATGATTTGAGCTTTGGGATGGATGGATGGATGGATGGATGGATGGATGTGTGTGTGTGTGTGTGTGTGTGTGTGCAAAATCTTCTATATCAATAGATATAGTAAGTATCAATAATTCTGTAAATGACATCGTTTAGCCAGCCACCTAATTTTCAAGTTTAGGTCTTTGGTGAGAAGATCTAAACTGTATACGTTACAGTGGTAAAAAGTTGCAAATCAGATTAGCAAAAAAAACCATGACGTTTCTGAAAATGGAACAAGATCTTGCTTTACGGAAAAGGCAGGGAATTGTTGTTTTTTTTTGTTTTTTGAATTGATGGGGATACCATACTAAATTAATAAATAAGAGGATACGTCATATATGCTTGTCAGTTCTTTGAGATGAATAGCATACCACTTCAAGGTAAATGGCACAGATTGCATATGCACAATTGCAAGTACATTAACCAATACTGCATACTCTACATGTGTGTCACTTATTGCAATTATTTGTAAATAATTAAATCCTGAAAATCAAATCTTAAATACTGGGATTTCACTCTTATCTTGATAGAAACATTTACAAACAAAATCTACCTTTCCGCATGAGTAACATGCATGCTTGGCTGAAAACCTGTGATGTCACTGAAGTTTCACCACTCCATCACTAGAAAAATGTTGGTTTTCCTCAACTCTCTGATTTAAAACATCTCAGCAGTTCACATATGTAAGTAATCTTTTCTCTTTTTTCTTTCTGTATTTAGTGGCTAAATGCCATTTGTCAAGGTACCATTTTGCTCATCATTTTGCCCCTCATAATTTGACTGTCAGTGCTAGAGACAGAGGAAATGGGATGTGAAAATGAGTGTGGTCGATTGAGGTCCAACGACGAAGGTTACACACATTTTCATCTGCTACAGAAGCAGGGGACACACAAAGGCAGGGTGGAAGAGCAATGTTAAAGGATATTTTACCATGTCCTTTTGGATTAGGCCTGGAGATTGATATCTTCCAGTCAGATGAAGCTCTGATGTGAGTGATCCAGCTCTTCCATCATTGTGACATGCGGCTCTTGGCTAACGCTCATCCGTGTTGATGGGCACACCCTACGCCACAAGGGCTCTGGCTAACATACCCACCTTCCTCTTTCCCATCTCTGTCTGCCTCACTCTGCCATCTCTGTTCTTTTATTTCCATTGCCCTTCTCCCCTGTTTTCTGTCACCATGTCATGTTCAATCACTGTTTGGCTGGCCAGGCACTCAGTCGGGCAGGCAGGGAGCAGGAGCCCCAGGTAGAGAGCTGCCTAACAGGCATCGGGATGGGCACTGAAATGACTCTAATAACGGGGTCCCCGTGTGGCCCAGACTGGCCAGTCAGTTAGCAGGCCTAGGATGGGGACTAATAAGTGTTTGATGTCTGCAGGGGAAGGAAGTGTGAAGGAGTACAGCCAACCCTGGACACTCCAGTCAAGCAGGTGCAGCCAGGCAGGAACTGAGGGAGACGACTGTGGAACAAGACGTCAGATCAGTATTGATATGTGTCACACTGGAGGTTGCCATGCTGTTTGTTTAAGAGAGTGTCTCAGAGTAGTACTAGCAGCCATGCAGTAATTGATGTCTAGATCAAAAGTGGTGCTAGAGGACAAGCTGATACGCCTAATGCTCAGTGAAACAAAATTTGTCGATTTTTATAGCGTGGCAAAGAAGGAAAATACTGCACAATGTGTACCTAAATTATCAGTGCATGTGTAAAACTCCGGCAGCAGTTACACTCATGGCTAAATTTGATGGCCATCCTTGATTTGATGGAAATTACCACTGACAGGCAGTGAGGTGCCATTTTGTCCACTGATGCGTGAAGTCCATCATTGTCTGTGTAGTTGAGTTTAGTTAACATGGCACTTAGCGACTGACATTGCTTTAGAGCCAGCAAAACATTGTCATTGTCATGTCATTTATCTCTTGCTAGACAATTTTCGATGTGGTCTTCACTGAACGCCTCACTGATGCTTCTAGCTTTTTACAGTAGGCATGTGCAGCCAGACAGAGTTTCAGTGCCCTCTAAGAATAAATTGTATGTCAACCCCCTCCACACATTTCAAGCCCTGATATGGGAGCGAATGGCTTGCCCAGCACCTTGCACTGATAAAGCCACAGCTGTCCTTTCAAGTATGGCCATCTAGTAACAAGCTACTTCCCTTTGAACAGTTTTATGTGGTTGTAATTGACCTGACAATGGGGTTCATTATGCAGTCCCTTTCATGCTGTTTTGCCTGATAATTATTATTTAATGTGTTCGGATGGAGTGCATCATTAATTCATCCCTTCCTCCAATGTCAAAGAGATGAACAGTGAAGTTATCACTCTCTGGTGATTAATATTATGCTCTTTTGTTATTGAATCCTGTCCCAGTGATTAAACCTTCATTGAGCGACTCACCAGCCGCTCTTATTAATGGCGCCATTAACAAACACAGTTGAATCTCTAATTGTGATTTTCGCTTTTTCTTTCGTGTTTTTGGTCAAAGGTTTGAGCCACTTATCTGGGCTTTTCTTTTAATTAGAAGTCCCAGGCGTAATGAAGAACACAATCGATCAGTGTCAGGCTATGTGGTGTGCACGCGTGATGATTTGTGATCCACATGCTAAGGGAGAAAATGAGCGCTTATGATTACTTGCGTCATTAGTGGTTTCACACGCCTTTAAGAGTGGATGAACTCTAGGAGTAAATAACCAACCTGTCATTAATGTGCTTGCAGCTAGGTTTCTGTTGGTTAGATGACAATTCATGCTTTGCGAAAAACCCTCAGAAGGGGGACTTGAGGCGTTCTGTCCTCCACCTTAAACAACCTTCCTGTTATCTGCAGCCTCCAGAGCTACTGTAACTACTCTCCTCTTCTGGCTCTATATGGAATAAATGTCACCAAAATTAATTTCCTTTTTTTTTCTTTTTTTTTTCTTTCTTTTCTCTTTTTTTTTACTAGACCCCCCAGAATGGTAATCTCTTCTTCAGTCAAAATTTATGTGCCCCCGAATTCAATTTCCTTCTCATCCTCATAAGTTGAAGGTGCAAAGATGGATAACTGACAGGCATTTACCTGTATATATGATTATAAATTTAAAGTGTTCAATTAGAGTCTTCAATTTAAAGTGTTTGTCAGCTATGTTAATGGCTGTAAGGGTTCAGTTATGCCCTGCTCATACATAGGTTATGTCGGGGGTTTCAAACATATGGCCCCAGGGCCAGAACTGGGCAGCTCTGAAAAAATGTGAAGGAGTGCATAGATATTTGCACATTTAACTCTATTTTCATAAGTTTCACACCTTTTCCTATTGATAAAGACCCCCCCCCCCCCCCACCACAACCCCACC
>VVHJ01064895.1:0-16612 GCA_015107715.1 Tylochromis polylepis
TATGTGTTCACAGACCTCTCTGCATTGAATCATATCTGTTATTAATCTCTGTCTCTCCTCCACAGCATGTCTTTATCCTGTTTTCCTTCTCTCACCCCAACCGGTCGCAGCAGATGGCCGCCCCTCCCTGAGCCTGGTTCTGCCGGAGGTTTCTTCCTGTTAAAAGGGAGTTTTTCCTTCCCACTGTCGCCAAAGTGCTTGCTCATAGGGGGTCATATGATTGTTGGGTTTTCTCTGTATCTATTATTGTACGATCTACTGTACAAATATTAAGCGCCTTGAGGCGACTATTGTTGTGATTTGGCGCTATATAAATAAAATTGAATTGAATTGAATTGAAATCTGTATGCAGACGAGCTTTGAATTCATTACTGGCTTACTGGTATTTTATTAGTTTGCCAAAGCAGCAGCCAAAACAATATATGATTATGCCATTTGTTTGTCTGTATTTTAGAATGTCAATATTCAAAACTGATGGAGGATGTACTCAGTACGTGCCCCTCTAAGTACTAATTTGTTAATTAATACTATCATGTGCCTCTTGCCCTAAGATAGCCGGGATAGGCTCCAGACCTAGCTAGTGGCCCAGTCGACACCTACTTGTCACAAAGTTGCCTGACCCTAATTTGTTTATCATTTTAATAGCTAAAAGAGGGAAATTAGCTATAAAGACCAAAACTGTGTTTGTACCAGGCTGTAAACATGTCTATTTTTGTTGTAAAGTTGGTTATTTTAAAATTTGAGTCTGTGTGGACTTATGGAGCCAGCCTCAAGTGGCCATGGGATGAACTGCAGTTGGCATCATGTTTTTTTTTTTCTTTTTGTTTTTAATCTTTGGCAGCTGCTTCTTTATTAAAGGGACATTGTGAAATTGTTAGCAAATAGCAACACATCCACTACAATGAGCAAAAGTTGCACTGATTTTGAGCCATATTTCTGTGCACATAATTAATACAACTTAACTTTGTCTGATAGCCTTTTAGTACTGTAGTGTTGTTTTATCATAGTAAGCAGCTGCAGAAGCAACACTCTTAGGTTTAAGAGGGTTTATTGTTATTGCAGAATGTGCCAGTATGAGTAGCCACTGATGGTCTGCCTAGGGCTTTAAGCTGTTGCCTGCCTTGCTTGTTCATAAACTGCACATGTGCAGTAAAGCAGTACTAACTATATACATTTTCAGGATGTGGCATCAAGTGCAAGGAAAGGCCAATGGAACTTGTCTTCGTCATTGACAGTTCAGAGAGTGTCGGTCCTGAGAACTTTGAGATCATCAAAGATTTCGTCACGAGGTTAGTGGATCGGACCACAGTTGGACGCAACGCCACCAGGATTGGCCTGGTCCTCTACAGTCTGGATGTTCATTTAGAATTCAACTTGGCTCGCTACGTGAGCAAACAGGACATCAAGCAGGCGATCAGAAAAATGCTTTACATGGGTGAGGGCACTTACACTGGCACTGCAATTAGAAAAGCGACTCAGGAGGCTTTCTTCAGCGCCCGCCCCGGAGTCAGAAAAGTAGCCGTCGTTATCACTGATGGTCAGACTGACAAACGAGAGCCTGTCAAGCTTGACATAGCTGTGCGGGAGGCTCACGCTGCAAACATTGAGATGTACGCTCTGGGAATTGTCAATTCCTCTGATCCAACGCAGGATGAGTTCTTACGGGAACTCAATCTTATAGCCTCAGACCCAGACAGTGAACACATGTACCTCATTGATGACTTCAACACGCTAACAGGTGAAAGTCACAGCCAGATACTTTAAATATAGTAAGGGGTTTTAAAATGCCTAATAATCCCACTTTTTTTTCTTTCTTTTTTTTTCATTTTTCCACAGCACTGGAGTCCAAACTTATCAGCCAGTTCTGTGAAGATGAAAATGGCGCCTTTATTTACAATCACATTACCAATGGACACTGGAATGGTAACAATGGGCTTGGTGTTAATGGAAATAATGGAGAGACTACTAATGCCTATAATAGGTATGACAACAAAGGTTACATTTTTGGAAACAATGGATATGGGAACAGTTATGAAGAAGAAATCCAAAATCAAAGACACACCAACAGCCGTGGCCGTGGAGACACTTTCACACTGCCCATCAGTGCCGATCCTCTTCCTGTTCAGGTCTCCTCTGCACTGTTTTAATAACATAATACTGTGTTATTTACAGTAACGGTATTCATTGCAATACTGAAACACTGTGTTGCTGTTTCACACAGGTGACGGAGGATGATGATGGTGAAGATTTAGATTTAAGGGCCCACGTGCGGGGTGACAAGCCTCTGTCTAGAGTCAACAAAACAACATTTATATCACCTGTTAGAGAAAATTCTGTTGTATCATCTTCATCATCATCTGTATCTGGAACATCTTCGTCAACACTGACTTCAAGTTCCTCCTCAAACTCAAATCAGTTGCAGTCTGTGCTGATTCCAGTTCAGCCCGAAGGTGAGTACCACGCTCTCGTACAGGATATGTCACAGGAAGAAAAACACAAAAACTAAATGAAGAGGAATGAATGAACTAAACTGCTTCATTTTCAGGGTTTGTCATAGCTTAGCAGGATATCTCTGCTTTACCTGCTGAGGCAAATCAATAGACTGTGTTATGAAAAAAAGGTCGTAAGCTGTGTGGGGTTGTAGCACATGCAAATTCTCCAAAGTAAAGTCGTGTGAAAAGGGAAGATTTCACAGGACTTTATGCAGTCTTGCAGTCTAGCTTGAAAACCCGCCTTTAGTAGCAATAACTTGAACACTTTAAGAAATCTTAAAGCCTTAAGTCTGGAAAGTGCTAAGTCTACTCTTTTAACACAGAAATATTTTTTAGTAAACATACATCTCACATACCATTCCCTCTTCAGAGACCCGTCGTCTTGATCCCCGCTGTGACCTCAGCTTGGACCAAGGCACCTGCAGAGACTATATCATCCGCTGGTATTATGACAAGCAGGCCAATGCTTGTGCACAGTTCTGGTATGGAGGCTGTGGTGGAAATGGCAACCGTTATGAAACAGAAGATGAATGCAAGAAGACTTGCGTTCTGTTCAGAACAGGTAAAATCTGTAGATTTTAAACAGTAAATGTGCATTTTCTTTATTGATGTTTCTTCCCTGAATATCATTTGTCACTTCATTGTACATTTCAGGTGGATAAAAGGAGGAAACACCATTTCTAGCCATCCAGCTCTACAACCTTCAGCTTTCTTCATTTTAATGAGATGCCATGTGACTCTTGTGTCATGTTTGACCTTAGACACAAAATTTTTTTTAATAAATAGAAAGAGAGCTGACATGTTTCTGGTTTAACACACACAAAAAATCCGACTGACTTTTGTTTTATTAAAAAGCCTTTGTTACCTCAGAGATATTGTATTGTGCTTCCTAGGCTTAAAAATCTATGGATCATTCTTATACCTCACCCAGCCATGCAGTTTATATATGCTGAGTGTATTTAGAGCAAAACAGCAATAGTGAAATGTTTTATATTATCCTAATATGTGTTTTGAGTACTTTTGTGTTTTTCCTGTTTGATTTTACTGATTCTATTGCATTGATTCTATGTCCACATGAGTAGAACTGGCAGCTGTAATAAAGTAACAAAGGTGTTTTACTACATGGGTACTGCTTCCAGAGGTCTACTGCAGATCAGAGCTTCTTGTAAAGATTGAGGTTTTCTGCAGTTTTTTTATTTAAGGTCTGTTGATTTGAGCAATCTGTATATCTCAGATGATTTGTAAAACATTTGTAATAATAAAATCTAAAAGATTGATTGTCTGCTTTGCATCTGTTAACTTAAGCACTATAATTGTTTCCACTGCATCCATTTATGGTGATGTGTCTGCAGTAAGATAGGATAGTGTCAGTAAGTTAAAACTGGCATAACTACCAATCGTATTTTGCCACCATTTAAAGTTTGTGGATTCTGTACTGCTGTTATATAAAATCATAATCAGTGCAACTGAATATCCAGAGCGAACGATACCATAAACAGCCATACAAATAGTATAGATTTTCAAAAGTTTTCACAACGTAATTATCTCAATTTAAAATGTAAGTAACTATTAACATTATAATTCAAATATAAAGCAGTTTTTCTCCTGGTATTTTGGGGTTTGTTTGTTTTGGGGGGTTTTTCAGAAAAAAAATAAGTAGTCCTTATCTCCTTACTTAGCACTATCCTCCTTATCATATGTGCCTGTAATAAAGCCCTGATTAGTAATCCATCTGGGTTTAACTTTGAAGCATTTCACACTATCATTGAAATGAGAGAAATATGGAAGAGGATTAGGGCCACTGGGGGAGGAAAAGTGGGGACATCTTTAATCTCAGAATAATGAGAATTCTGGGAAATAAAAAAAGACGTCTCCACTTTTTTTTTTTTTAATAAAAGGGGGTTAAATAAAATGTAGTTTATCTGAAAATTATTAGGGACAAAAGTATTCAGAACGTGAAAATATATACTGATGCATCGAAATTGTTAGATAAAAAAGTGGGGGTTTGTGTTTGTTATTCCAGAAAGACGTTTTGTGATGAATAAAAGAATTACTGATGGTTTGGCAGTTTATACTGGGGAACTTGTAGCAATTTTAATCGCTTTAAACTGGGTGGAGGAGGCACCAACAGAGAAGTATTTGATTTGCTCGGACTCTAGTAGCACACTATTGAGTATATGTAATATGTGTTTGGATTCTAGACAAGATATTTTTTTGATATAATTCATTTAATCTATAGAATCAAACATAGAGGACTAGAAATACATTTTTTATGGATTCCTGCACATATCGGTGTAGATGGAAATGAACAGGCCAACAACTTTGCAAAAGGTGCCACAAGAAGAAGTAAGTAAGTAGTTCTGCCAGCAGAACTACCTCCAGATCAACACTAGAAAAACCAAGGAGCTGGTGGTAGACTTCCGCAGGCTCAAACATCCTCCACTGCAACCACTAAACATCCAAGGCATAGACATTGAGGCTGTAGATAGCTACAGGTACCTTGGTGTTCATCTGAACAATAAACTGGACTGGACTCACAATTCAGATGCCCTCTACAGAAAAGGGCAGAGCAGGCTGTACCTGCTGTGGAGGCTCAGGTCTTTTGGAGTGAAGGGCCCACTCCTGAAGACTTTCTATGACTCTGTGGTGACCTCAGCCATCTTTTATGATGTGGTCTGCTGGGGCGGCAGCATCTCTGCTGGGGACAGGAAGAGACTGAACAGGCTGATCCGGAGGGCAGCTCTGTTCTAGGATGCCCTCTAGACCCAGTGGAGGTGGTGAGTGACAGGAGAATCAGAATCAGAATCAGAAGGGTTTTTATTGCCAAATGTTGAGCAGATTTACAACATTAGGAAAT
This sequence comes from Tylochromis polylepis, assembly GCA_015107715.1. NCBI lineage: Eukaryota > Metazoa > Chordata > Actinopteri > Cichliformes > Cichlidae > Tylochromis > Tylochromis polylepis. Next base: position 5,350 of record VVHJ01064895.1, read on the forward strand.
TGCTGCGGTACTTTGTGCGAGACATGCGATCAGGTCAGACACTCAAAAAAAATACAAATATAAATAAAAATAAATAAAAATATAAATAAGAATATGGTGGCTAAGCTGTCACCCCTGTTGGACAACCTCTCCCACCCCATGCAGGAGACTCTGACAGCACTGAGCAGCTCCTTCAGTGGCAGGCTGCGGCACCCACGATGTGGGACGGAGAGATTTTGCAGGTCTTTCCTCCCAACTGCTGTCAGACTCTACAGCAAGGTCTCTGCAGATGACCACACATGTGCAGACAGACACACACACGCATCCAATACACAATGGTAACTTTCGCCCTGTCTCCCTGATGTACAATATTACTCCTGATATAACAAAGTATTTTATTCTATTTGATATAGTACTTTATTCTATTGTATATTTTATTCTATTTTGTATAGTATGTTATTCTATTTTACCTTATTCTATTCTATTGTTTTTTTTTCTTAATTTTTACTGCTTTTAACTTGTACTGTCCACTTTCTGCCATCACCAAAGAATTTCCCACGTGTGGGACTAATAAAGGTTTATCTTATCTCTTATCTTAATGTAGGTATGAATATAAAATACACTAAAGGGGAGGTTAAAAGTATAATTAAGGTGAAGTTAAAGGAAAAGTGGCAGGCACAATGGGAAAGGTAGATATTATTATAGTATACAGAGAGCAGTTGGACAATATAGAAGAAGTCATAGAAGTAAAAGAGAAGAAGATATAATTTCAAGAGTAAGATTTGGTCATACAGGTTTAAAGAACACACTAAAAAAGATGAATTTTGTGGACAAGAGGAGACATTTGAACAAGTAATGTTAGAATGTGGAAAATACAGGCGGGAAAGGGAAATACTAAAATCTGAATTGCAGAAAAATAGAGTTCAATTAAGGGTCAAAGACATATTACAAAGGAATACAGGTGATGAAGGGCGATATTTGGGTTTTTAAGAGCAACAGGTGTTTATATGAGAATATAGGTGTAAAAGCTGTTCTGACCCTCCAGTCCAGAAGGTGGCGGTAATGCATCTGAAGTTGTTTGCCAACCGCCATTAGGGGCCGAGTATTCGCCTTAGACACAACTCTTTTAAAGTTAAACTTCATTCAGTATCAGGCACTAAGACTCTGCACAGGTGCATTTAAAACAACCCCAACAGCAGCATTACAGGTAGAGGTGGGTGAGATGCCACTAGAAATCAAAAGAGAGCAGCTAACACTCAATTACTGGGCAAATCTGCAGGGCCATGGACAGGATCACCCAACACAAGATATACTCAACCTTGCTGGGAGAAAGAAAGGTGGGAAACAAAGAGCTTTAGATGGACTGTGACTAGGAGAGCAGTAGAACTTAAACTGATTCAGTTCAACATCAGTCAAAGAGTGCCATTACCAGCAATACCACCATGGATACTTCCTGATGCCACAGTAGATTTCACATTATTGGAAAAGAAGAACAGGGATGGGGCATTTAATTTAAACTCACATACAGTACAGGCTTACACTGACCAATATTATAATTATGTACAAATATATACAGATGCATCAAAGAATACAGCTAGTCAAACCAGTGTAGCATTTGTTGTTCCTGAGTTTAAAGTCAAAATAGGGGAAAGGATCAGTGATGGACTGTCAATATACACTGGAGAAATGCCTGCAATACTGTTAGCTGTTCAGTGGGTAGAAGACAGGAGACCATTACAATCAGTTATTTGTTCAGACTCAAGCTCGTCATTGACCAGTTTACAATGTAGCCACTCAGAAAGTAGAGCAGATGGCCCAACAGAGGTTCAGCAAACACTTTACAAAATAAACATGATGGGACTTACAGTTTCCTTTTTATGGATTCCAGCTCACTATGGCAGAAAGAGTTGTGAAAGAAGCCACAAAAAATGGGTTAGTTGACCTGGCTATTAACTTCTGTCAGACATAGATAAAGAGTATCATAAGGCAAAAAATGAAGAAAAGATGACAAAAACAGTGGGAGGGAGAAAGGAGGGGACAATGGTTGTATAAAATTCAAAGGAGAGTAGAAGAAACGAGAAGCACAGGAAGGAGAAGGAGAGAGGAGGTGGTCATATCTAGAATAAGATTTGGGCATACTGGTTTGAACACTACACTATTCATGATAGGGAAATATAATACAGAGAAATGTGACTACTGTGGAGAAGAGGAAACTATAGAACATGTTATATTACACTGTCAGAAGTATCAGGTGGAGAGAAGGCAACTGACTCAAAACCTCAGTAACATAAAATGAAACTGGATCTTATTGATTTACTGCAAAAAGACTCAAGAAATAAAATTCCAGTGTTTAAAAGAGCGTACATTGTTCGGGTGTATTTTGGGGGGGGTTGTTTGTTTGTTTGTTTTTTAGCGACGTTCCAGTCCACACTCCATACCAATTGGTGGCGGTAATGCACTATTTTGTTGTTTGCCAACCGCCAATAAAATTTAGAGGAAGAAGAAGGAGATCTCGCCTAAAGGGCGGATTACGCTTTTTGGCCTATCGGCTTGCCGTCTGTTGCCCCGGTGATTATGACGCTAGGATGGCCTTTTCAGATTAGCTTTTTAAACTGGAATATCGACTGCAGGAGTTCAGCAAGCTTTACCGCACGGAGCTGTGGGAGTGATAACCTGCAGCCATGGCGTCTGTTTTAGATGCTCTGTGGGAAGACCGAGATGTTAGGTTTGACATCACTGCACAGTAAGTTAATATGTCACCGCCCCTAGAGGCTAACTGGTTAATCGAGCTCAGCTAAGCATGCGAGGTTTTCCTGATAATTATACAAGTTTAAAGTGTTTAATATCACACGCACTGAGTGCCAATATTGTAATCCATGCTGTTAACAGGCAGATGAAAACACGTCCTGGAGAGGTGCTCATAGACTGCCTGGACTCAATTGAAGATACGAAAGGAAACAACGGAGACCGAGGTGCTTTTGCTACCTTACAGATTAAAAATATCCAGACCAGACGTGTTATAGTTATAATTTTTCTTTTTTTTCCCATTTTGAGTTTTTGACTTCAATTCAATTTCAGTGTTTACTGGTTTCATTAATTTTTATTGCTTTAACATTTTTAGTTTTCGGTCTAACGATGATAACCTTGATCCTGACAGCTACTGACAAAAAAAATAAAATAACGGATCATGGTGTTCACTTTTTTTCCAGGACGACTCTTGGTGACAAATTTGAGAATCATTTGGCACTCTTTGGCTCTGCCAAGAGTCAATTTGTGTAAGTACACCTAAATGTCTGAATGCCTCCATTATTTGACTCTGTCTCCACCAGCTGTGTTGCATGGATATTGTTTTTATCTGTTTGAATTGGTGAGTATTGAAAGTTTAGTAAGGGGGAAGTGAGGACAGCCATGAAGAGGATTAAGAGTAGAGTTACTGTTGGTCCAGATGACATACCTGTGGAGGTGTGGAGATGTCTTGCAGAGAGGCGAGTGGACTTTTTTTTTTAACCAGATTTAAGACAATCATGGAAGATGAGAGGATGCCTGAAGGATGGAGAAGAAGTGTACTGGTACATATTTTTAAGAAAAAGGATGATTTGCAGAGCTGTAGTAACTACAGAGAGATAAAGTTTAGGATCCATATTATGAAACTGTACAAAAGAGCTGTTGAAGCCAGGTTAAGAAGAGAGGTTGCAGTCAGTGAGCAGCAGTATGGCTTCATGCTGAGAAAGAGCAATACAGATGTGATGTTAGCTATGAGAGTGTTAACGGAGATGGTCAGTAGAAGTTGTTCTGTGTTGTTTTGGATTTAGAGAAAATATATGGTAGGTTGGCAAGAGAAGAACTGTGCTACGCTTGTAGGAAGTCAGGACTGGTAAAGAAGTATGTGAAGATGGTTCAGAACATGTACGAGGACAGTGAGACAGTGGTGAGTTGTGCAGTACAAGTCAGAGATGGTACATGTGTGGGAATGAAAAAGGAGACAGGTTTAACAGTGAAGCTGCAATGAGCTGCAGTAGTAAAGGCGGATAAGTTTGACTACCTGGGGTCAACCATCCACAGCGATGTATATTGCACAGGAGAGGAGACGAAGAGAATGCAGAAGAGTGAAAGGGAAGGTTTGCAAGATGTCAGTGAGACCTGCTATGATGTATGGTTTTACAGACACAGGCAGTTACAAACAGACAGGAGGTTGAAGATTTTCTTTTGGAGTAACCAGGATGGGCATGATAAGAAATGAGTATATATGGCAAACAAATATGTAATGAAAACAGTAACTGATATATACAGAATATATTCAAATAAACAAAAACATGGTTAATGAGCTGTGAATGAAATTATATCCAGCCTAAATTAAAACCTCTTGGCTTGTATTTTTCTTTTTTTTAGCTGTAGGTTACAACACCATCATTAACATCACAACAAGGACAGCCAACTCAGTAAGTAAACTCTCGTTTTACCTGTGTGATTTGTTTCTGTTTTAAACTATTTGTTCAGAATGTTTTTACATTTCCTCACATCAAAAATATTTAATTTCATTAACACTTCTTAGCTGATGCTCCCTTTATTCAGTCCATTATTCACATAAAAGTGGACAAATGTCAAACCTGTAGGACAAATTACAACAGCATTGGTTTTTTTGACATGCTAGGAATTAAAGTGTATAAAAACAAAGTGATCAAGACTGATGGTAAACTTGATAATTTAGGAAGTAATTACTCTCTTCCAGAAATTAAGAGGTCAAACTGAAGCTCTCTACATCTTGACCAAGTCCAACAACACGAGATTTGAGTTTATTTTTACAAATGTGGTTCCAGGAAGTCCGAGGCTTTTCACCTCTGTCATTGCTGTCCACAGGTAAAACAGCACGGAGGGTTTTTTTAAATTATCTATCAAACATACATTTTCAAACAATTAGAAAGATGTAACTTGTGATGTTACAGGGCCTATGAGACTTCCAAAATGTACCGGGACCTGAAACTGCGAGCTGCGCTGATTCAAAATAAGCAGCTTAGACTCCTGCCCCGCGAGCAAGTGTATGATAAAATTAATGGAGTCTGGAATTTATCCAGCGATCAGGTACTAGTGTGGCTTTTAAAATATGTGTTTAGTGTTTCTCAGATAATATGCATGCATAGAATAAAACTGAACAAGTTACCACACTGTTTAACAAAAAGTATTTACAGGTGACTGAGATGTTTTTGTGAAGAGTTGTTTGATTGATTTTATTTACTTCCACTACATATCACAAACCCATAAATATCTCAGACCAACACATATATATATATACATATTAAGACCCATGATAGTGTGCATGCAGTAAGTACCAGAAACACAAAGATTAACTTATTTCCATAGTGGGACCTTTATTTATTTCTTGTTTGTTTTTGTTTTTTTCACATTTAAATTATGACAGTTTAATTTAAAAAAATGTGAAGGCATATTTGTAGAAAAAGTGAGTTTCCCTTGACGACTCTTTCTTTTAGGGTAACCTTGGAACCTTCTTTATTACCAATGTTCGGATTGTGTGGCACGCCAACATGAATGAGAGCTTCAACGTCAGCATTCCTTACCTCCAGATTGTAAGTACAGTCAGGGTCCTTCTAGAAGCAAGTGTCACCACTTGGCAGACATCTTGGCAAAAACTACAGTATAGGCAATTGTTTCTGCAGTTATTTTGAAGTATCTATTTAAATAAATAGGAGGAGAGCTATTTGATTATCATGTCAGTGATCACTGAGATATAATAAATAAAGAATCACAACTTAAATCTGATTAAATCCGTTTTAAAAGTTTGACCCTCTGATAGTTATATTCCTTCTGCACACATTACACAATATTAGAGTTATATTCCTAGTTCAACACAGTTTGCCGACATCTTATCAGAGCATCCATGCTAATGGATACAGTCAGCCAGGAACAAATGATAAGTACACTCATCTATTTCTTTACATTCATTAGGACTAGATATGACTGCCACCACATGGTTAAAATTGTCCTGAAAATCTTCTGTCCATGTACCAGTGCAGGAACACGATTGGCTCACATATTTCCCAAACAGAACTATATGATTTTTATTCAGCGAAATGTTTCTCTCTCATAAAATGTTTCTAGTAAAGCTCAATAGAAACAATCGGTCATCAACTGTAAATGCATTTTACATGTTTACGATTATAAAACACACTCAGCAGCCACTTTGTTAGGTACATCTCATCAAGTGTTAATGCAAAAATCTAATCAACCAGAATTTGATTTCTGCTGCAGCATTCAAATGGTAGGGTCAGAATTTGGTCCAAACAACATGAAAGCATGGATCCATCCTGTCCTGTATTAATGGCTCAGGCTGTTGGTGATGGGATCATGGTGTGGAGGATATTTTCTTGTCACACTTTGGGCCCTAAAGTAACAACTGAGTATCGTTGGTACTACCTGAGGATTGTTGCTGACCATGTCCATCCCTTTATGACTACAGCGTACCCATCTTCTGATGGCTGTTTTCAGCAGGATAATGCTCCACAAATCTCAAATCATCTCAAACCAGTTTCTGGAAGGTGAAAGTGAGTTCACTGTACTCGAATGACCTCCACGATCACCAGATCTCAGTCCATAAGAGCACATTTGGGTTGTGGTGGAACTGGAGATTCTCATCACTAACATGCAGCTTACAAATTTGCTGCAACTGTGTGCGCTATCATGTCAATATAAACCAAAATCTGCGAGGAATGTCTCCAGCATCTTGTTAAATCTATGCTACAAAGAATTAAAGCAGTTCTAAAGACAAAAAAGGGGTTCCCACTGGTACTTCCAAGATATACCTAATAAAGTGGCCTGCCACATAAATCGGAAGTCTTATGATTTGTTTCTCTTATGACGTAATGTGTCCTGTTGAACGCAGATCAGGATGGTGTATAACATATTTTATTTCCTCCCAAGTGGTCCATCAGAATAAGAGACTCAAAGTTTGGCCTGGCACTGGTGATAGAGAGCTCACGCCAGGTAACTTCTGTGCAATGTCATTTACAGTCTTCTGATATCATTCTATTATTAGGACTTTCTTCTTTAGTCTTGGGTCTTCTAATACACAAATATCCACTTGCCTTTTGTGATTTTTTAGAGTGGAGGGTACGTGCTTGGGTTTAAGATTGACCCAGTGGAAAAACTCCAAGATGCACTCAAAGAAATCAACTCCTTGCATAAAGTGTACTCTGCTAACCCCATCTTTGGAGTGGACTATGAAATGGAAGAAAAGGTTGGCTTACATGCACAATATAAGAATCACAAACTTGAAAATAGCCTGCGAGTTTATTTTGAGTTCACAGCTGTTAAGGAGATGTTTTAATGTAGCTGGCTTTCCCAGCTCTTCAGCTGATCGTGTTGTCATAGCGCTGTTTGTCCTAACAACGATTTCAGCCGCAGCCTTTGGAAGAGCTCACAGTGGAACAGCCTCCTGATGACGTGGAAATCGAGCCCGACGAGCAGACCGATGCTTTTACTGTGAGTGTGCCTCCTGGCCACCCTTACTCTCGTCACTCATCTGGGAATCAAAGGTTTAGCTTTCAGACTCTCAGAATAGCTATTAGCTAATATCCTCCAGCATAATGAACAAACATGAATTTATGTTGCCTGGCGCTCATGTCTGGGAGTCATCAACTATTTACTACAAGCAGAATGCTTTATTTTAATTTAGATTAGCTTTGTTTAACTACATGTGTTTATCTGTTTGGTCACAGGCTTATTTTGCAGATGGCAATAAGGTAAAATCTCAGTGTATATATAATAATATAATCATGACAGCATGCTATAAAACCTAAAAAGTGCTATAAACCTGATTTATTTCTTGTTTTCCCAAAGCAACAAGACCGTGAGCCGGTTTTCTCTGAGGAGCTCGGCCTCGCCATTGAAAAGCTAAAGGATGGCTTCACTCTTCAAGGGCTGTGGGAAGTAATGGGCTGAGATAACATCAAACATATGTCCATATTTTATGTAGATGTTGTGCTTGTATAGACAATATTGCTTATAGCTCAGGTTAAAAGATGTACAGTTTTGCTGAGTGCAATTTCCTAAAAAATTAAAGTAAATTGTGACGTTAACTATATAAAACATTTTCTTGTAGTGAACTTGAATGTAATATAAATAAACATATTCAAACAGATGGTGGAAAGTATATTTTTTTGATGTTTTTATATCTTTTATAGCTTCATTTGTACTGTGTGTAAGGGACACAATGATCTGAGTATTTTAAAAATGTGAGAAGAGCACAGGCCGTGACCTCCTGTGGCTGCAGCTGTTCACTGACCCTCGACTGCTTGTTTGGTAACTCCTCTGGTGATGCCTCACACACCAACACAGACTCGGACACTGTAGCATAGAAGTCATTACTATCACTGAATTCTGACTCACTCCACATGTAGATGTCCCCGCTCACAGCTGTGGTATAGATGCCAACCATTTGTGTAAACCTGCAGCGCGCTGGAGCGCACTGTGGTGCCACTTTGTTTAAAAAGTGTTTTGTGTGGGTTTGGTTTTTTTTTTTTAAATTTTAGTCAAGAGTGAATATAATAAGGAGATGATGTGTTATTTCTGTTTTCTGTTTGGTACAACAATGTTGTTACTAATCTTTTGGGGTGACAAGGCTCCTCAGTTGTTTTTACTCCGTGACAGCTGTGTGAGCACACCGCTTTGGCCAACCTGAATTCTTCATGGATGGGGTGGTCGGCTATATTTAGAGGGGCACAGTTATACTGAAGCGGCTTTAGACCTGCTTGTCTATAGTTCTCTGTCTTCACCAGCAAGGACGGTCAATTTTTCCTTACTTCCACCTACTTCCTGTCCTACAAGAATGGATCCCCAAGGTTTGAGGGAAGATCTCCGTCTGTTTCAGAGCACTTTGCTCCAGGATGGGCTCAAGGAGCTTCTGAATGAGAACAAATTGATTGACTGTATCCTAAAGGTTGGAGACAGAAGCATCCCGTGCCATCGGCTCATTATGGCAGCATGTAGTCCTTATTTCCGGGAGCTCTACTTCTCAGAGGATGGTAAGGAATCAAGCCAAAAAGAGGTTGTTCTGGAGAACCTTGACCCCAATATTATGGAGGTGATTGTGAACTACATGTATTCAGCAGAGATTGACATCAACGATGACAACGTGCAGGATATTCTGACTGTTGCCAATCGCTTCCAGATTCCCTCAGTTTTCACAGTTTGTGTGAGTTATCTCCAGAAAAGGCTGAACAAGAAAAGCTGCCTTGCCATCTACAGACTGGGACTGATGCTGAATTGCGCTAGATTGGCAATGGCGGCTCGAGATTATGTCGCAGATCACTTTGAAACCATAGCCAAGGATGATGATTTCTTGGAGCTTGCTCCACCTGAACTCTTTGCCATTATTGGAGCAGATGCGTTGAATGTAGAAAAGGAAGAGGTGGTGTTTGAGTGTCTCATGAGATGGATCAGAAAAGACAAGGACAAGCGTGTGAAGTCTTTGGTGGAGGCCTTTGACTTCATCCGTTTCCGACTGCTGCCTGAGAAGTACTTCAAAGAGAAAGTGGAGAAAGATGACCTCATCAAGGCTGATCCTGAGCTCCAGAAAAAAATCAAAATCATCAAGGAAGCCTTTGCGGGGAAGCTGCCTGAGAAGAAAAAGGGGCAGAATGCGGAGGAAGGAGAGGAGGGGAAGCTCCCCACTTACCTGAATGATAACCGCAGATATGGCATGTATGGCAGAGATGTGGTTCTGATGATTAACGACACAGCTGCGGTGGCCTACGATGTCCAGGAAAATGAATGTTTTCTGGCAGCAATGGCTGAGCAAATCCCCAAAAACCACGTCAGTCTAACAACAAAGAAGAACAACCTGTATGTGCTGGGAGGACTGTTTGTAGATGAAGAGGAGAAAGAGAACCCGCTGCAGTGTTACTTCTACCAGGTAGAAAGTGCTTCGTTAATTCATATTACAGCAATAATATGATTTTTTTTAAATCTGAAATCATTGTTTTCAGTTGGACAGTCTTGCTGCTGAATGGATCGCTCTGCCACCCATGCCCTCCCCCAGGTGTCTCTTTGCCATGGGTGAATTTGAGAATCTCATCTTTGCTGTAGCAGGAAAAGATTTACAGACCAACGAGTCTCACGACACCGTCATGTGCTATGACACTGAGTAAGTTCAGCACAAATTACAAAAGCTTTGCTTCACCGTTCTGCATTGAACATTTCCTATTCCCTTATTATCTGCATCTTCAGAAAAATGAAATGGACAGAAACAAAAAAGTTGCCCTTGAAAATCCACGGCCATTGTGTGGTCTCCGAGAATGGGCTGGTGTACTGTATTGGAGGAAAAACTGATGAGAAGTAAGGCTGCAAAAGCCCAAAACATTTACATTTACACGTTAAATCAAACCACAATTTTTACTTGGTATTAACTCTTCCCTGGAATCATTTCTGTCTGGTAATAAAGTAAAGCAACCAATAAGATGTTTGCATACAACCACAAGAGGTCAGAGTGGAAAGAGGTCGCTGCCATGAAGACACCCAGATCCATGTTTGGGGTCGTTATCCACAAAGGAAGAATCATTGTTGCTGGGGGTGTCAATGAAGAAGGCCTGACAGCTGTGTGTGAAGCCTACGACTTTGGGACCAACAAGTAGGTGCTGCTAATATAAACCTTACAAGTTCCTTTTTTTTAAACCAGATTTAGATTTTCTGATTTGTATCTGGATTTTCTGCATATAGAAGATACAGATACTGTTAAAAACATGCAAATAGATTCACACACAAAAAAATTATATTAATTATTGATTAATTAAAGATTCAGGTCAGCAAAAACTGAAAAGCCCTTCATTTTCATAGAGAAAGGGGGCTTGTCACTAAATTCAGTTCAGTTGTATTTATATAGTGCTAATTCACAACAACAGTCCCCTTGAGGTGTCTCTTTAATGGCTTAAGAAAATAATGAAGTTACAATAAAGTAATTTAAGCCTTGTTCACACAACAGAGGCAATGCTGGAGAAACCTGTGTTACTACACCCTCTGATGCCCTGTGAGGGCATTACCTCTGCAGGAAGTAGCACTTTATTTTGATATCAGAATGATTAGGAACAGTAGACTGGTTGATCAGCAAGCTAATAACCCCTAAGCCAGGGGTGTCCAACTCCAGGCCTCGAGGGCCGGTGTCCTGCAGATTTTAGATGTCTCCTTGATCCAACACAGCTGATTTAAAAGGCTAAATTACCTCCTCAACATGTCTTGAAGTTCTCCAGATGCCTGGTAATGAATTAATCATTTGATT
>VVHJ01064896.1:9842-20416 GCA_015107715.1 Tylochromis polylepis
CCCGCTTTAATAAACAGTGTGTTTTTGGTTAAGCTAAAGTTTCATCACTTCACGTGTCTGCATTTGGGTCCACTTTCTCACCTCATACAGTCCGCTCTGCCAGACTGTGACACTTGGGTCATATGTTAGCCTTAATCTTTTTGCGTATGACTGGATAGTATTAACAATTTGTAGCGAACAACCTCTTGTTTTCTATGTTTATTGAATAACAATTTCAAGAAAATTTAAAAAATTTCCATCACTTTCTTTTGAATTTTGATTAGAGTGAAGATTTAAGATTGGGTGGGCCCCATGGGACTTTCTAGTTTTCATTATGTGGAATAACACTTTTCATAATTTTATACATGATATTACTGGATCAATATTATTATTATAGCTTTAGATATAATAACACAATTAACCTACAAAATAATAGGTAACTAAAGCGTTAAACTAAATAATATTGAGTACAAAGTATAAAAACTGCATCTAAAATATAGTGGAGTAAAAGCAGAAAGCAGAATAACATGGAACTACTAAATTAAAGTAGAAGTATATTAAACCTGAATAAATGTACTCAGTTACATCCCTATTGGCCCTATACATCATCTAATGGTGTTTAATTGTAGGATATGATAGTAGTACTTTACATATAACTAGTACTATAGTTTAGAGTCTTTGGGGGGGGGGCACCAGTTATGGTTTAGGTGGCCCCATTCCTCACTTTTAGACACACCCCTGTTCACCAGCATGTTTTGATTTGGCAGGTCTTTAGACCACATGACCTTCCTGACACAACCATTTGTGTCTCGTTCTGGGATCATACTAGGAATGTTTCATGTGTTAGGTGAATGTGTAAACCACCATACAATGGAGCCATAATGAATACAGGGTTATTCAAAGCACCAGACACAATTGTCTCACAATAATATGAATTCCGGTGGTGTTTTCCGACTGTTTTTCATAAACTTTCAACGTTGAACTTTGTACTTTCACATCAAAAAAACACATTTTGTAGCTGAAATATCAGACCCTTATCCAGTGTCTTAGCCGTTTTCCCCACACCCTAATCAAACCAAACTTCTGTATTTGCTTTTTCAGACAGGAAATACCTGTTGCTCATATTGTTGCTATATTGAGGCCCATTTGGGCTGAGAGAGGTTAAAAGAGGCCACTTCATAGCTTCCCCAACACCCCCGAGGGGCTGATGAGAAACACACAAAAAAGCTTGTGAGAACATACAGGAAGTGACTGGTCAAGAACTAATGTAATCTCGAAGCAAGGAAAATATACAAACTGGCTGTGTTTTCAAATTTTTGGTCCCACTATTGTTTCTTCCTTTTTCCTGTATTTATTTATGCCTCTATACGTCTACACTGTTATTTTATTATTTTGTTTTCAATAGACATTTGGCGTCTCCTTTCACTTTAACCACGTACATATAAATATTCTGTACTTGCTATGATCGCAGAGGAATGCGTTTTAGAAATGCACATATCCGCCGCTAGGTGGTGCTACTGTATCATATTGATATCGCTTTATGCAGGGACGCTATTAGAGGGATCAGCACTTCAGGATTGAACTGGCAAGTCGAAGTATGACTTCATTGGACTTTTGTGGACAAGCTGAACTACATCTTTCATCAGTGTCTTTCCCAGGATTAAGTCGCAGCACTAGACAGAAACACTTGTTTCTATTTAAGCATCCATTGTCCATTCTGTGAAGCAGCTGCATGCTTATTCTGTGATGTAGTGCAAGTAGATCCTTATGTCTTTTTGCTTCAGGCAACAAATGTGACTGTCTTGTGACCACTTATTGGGTTTTTCCTATATTTAAAAGCTGCACAGAACAGGAGGGTCTCTCTTTATAGGCGTAATGGTACTTTTAAAGCATTTAAATCAGCAGAACACCTGATCCCATCGGCCAGGCTGGTGTTTCAAATTACAATGAGGCAGAAGAAAGAAGTGGTTGTAAAAAAAAAAGCAGAATTTGATTTGTTGTCTCCAGATCTCATGCACATTTAGGTTGCTGTATGTTTTACAGGTTGTCTGCATTTTATATGTATATCAAAATAAGAATGTCCTGTGTGTGAACTTGTTCATTTCTCTCATTCATAACAAAGCGCTTGGGTGGCAAAGGGGGATTCAGTTAAACATTAAGCAGCACTGAAATTATTTATGACCGCTCGGCTGTGTGTGTGCCTGTGACAGAGAGAGGCAAAAGAAGAAAGAATATGAAAGACATGCATATATATGTCACCTATTAATCATCTTTATCGATGGGGGAGTCACGTTGTAAGCAGTCGCCATACATTTTTAATGCAGATTTGAATTTTATAAATAGGTCCAGTCAGTTGATTAGAGCTAATCCGTTTGCGGCTGTTCAGAGCAGTTCCCGGCTCTCATGCTGTGTGGTCTGTTTTCTGTTAAAACACTGGCAACAAACCCCAGATCTCCTTTATCGCAACCTCAGCTTCCTCCTCCAAAGGTCAAATTCAATTATCTTTCCACTTTATTTTGCTCCTTGTCTTGTCTCTTCACTTCCAAACAGAGGAGAAGGTTTGGCTGCCTTCTGAACTGTGCTGGGATGGCTCCATAAATCTTGGGGTGAAAGCCTAATTTCAAGTACTGTGTTAAATCCCTGTAGAGCCTACACTGTAGTAGGGGTTTGCATTTATATTTGCAAGCTCACGAGTCAAGCTGTTAAAAAAAAACAAAAAACAAAAAAAAACGTAAAAAAAAGATTCAGTCTAAACTTGCATTGTGAGAGCTACAGAAAGGAGAAAAACATTATAAGTCTGCATTTTTTTGCAAAGTGCTACACAACAATACACCAACTATGCATGCCTCATTGAGGCGGAGGCCAAGCAGACTTAAAAAAAAGTATAATAAGGATTGCTTGTCCTCAGTGTCCACAGCTGTCTGTCCACCAACGCGCTATAATCCTGCCTTTCACCCTGAAGGATGCATTTGTTGTTGGTGCATTGTAGTGTAATGCCTCATGGATGAGTCTGGGCAGTCACAAAAACATCAACAGGACTTCAGCCTCACTTTCTCCCCATGATGATGGACTTTAAGTCTCTCTATGACCTAAGTGTAACTTTTCATAATATGTGGAAGTGCCTGAAAATGCTATCATACAGACAAAAGGATTTTATTGTGCAACTTGTAAGCTAGCCTTGGAAAAGGGCTGGTACACTGGAGCTCTGTCTTATCAATAAAACATAGAGAAAAGCAGAAGAAGCTGCACTCAAATTGATAACAGACACACAGTAATTATGTCTCTGTATTGCCTCTTGTTGTTACTAATCCTCTGGGATATTAGATATACTTTAGGAAAGGAAGTTCTCATATTTACAAGCCAAAAATAGCCCTGTCATCCAGCACTCTCAGTATATCAGTGTCCTGTCTGAAGCAGGGGCCCTGCAGAAGTTTCCCACATGTGTCACAGGAACGATGTCATGACGAGAGAGCGAGGGAGAGAAAAAGAGGGCCGGGGAGTGGGAAAGGAAAGAGGGGTTGCTTTAAGGAGAGATGAGAAAAATAACAAGTCCAAAAACGCCAACCAAATGATGCTTGAAGGAGAAGGGGGTTATGATAAAGGGTGTGGCTGGTGATTGACCCATTGGCAGCAGAGGGAGAACAGGAAAAGGGGCACAGATGGACGGAAGCACTCAGCAGTGTAGAAGTGTTGTAGGTGAACAGAACATCTGTGAAATTGACTCAGTTTTCCTGCTTTAAACTTAAGAGTTTATGCAACGGGGTTTTATGGCACCCACAGCTTCGTCTTTCCTTTCTTGGATAAAACGAGAACAAATTCCAGAGCTGCAGTCTTTACCTGTTACTGGGGCCTGTTGTTTACCTGAACATGTTAACTGCATACTGTACATTGTAACATCACACAAGGTCCTGGACATGAGATCCTCTTACAGAGTTCCTGCTGGTGCGTGCCTTTCCACGGCAGTCGTCTTTGATGTCTGACATGCAGTCTGTCTTTGGAGTTGGGCCTGCAGATAGCGGCTAGTGTCCAGTTCAACATATTCCAGCTTTGCTCGATTTTGATGACAGTTGAATTAACAGCTACATTTGAATGTCAGATGCTGGCCACACTGCTCATCTTTTGATTTAGAGAAAGGAAAATCGAAAATATTTTTTACAGGGAAAAAAAATCCACAAGTTACTCATGAAATCTACAAAAACACAAGATATGAGTAGCTAAATTGTATATATCAAGATTTCATCAGTTTCTCCAAATATTTTTGTTCAAAACCATGAGTTTACTTTGAACAAATCAAAGCAGTCCTTTGCTTTCACTCTGAAGTTTAGAAACTTCATCATTTATCTGTTTTATTTTGCAATTAGAAACAAAAAAAGTAAGTCTAAAAAAACATAATTCTTGCACTTCTATGTGAGAAAGGTGTTTATTTTGGCATTGGAGTCTCATTGGGTCAGCCAAAACAAGATGATCTGAATCGCAGGAAAACTTTGGCTGCCCATCTGTCTTAGCGTCATGTTTGAACTACAGTCACAGTTTTGCAAATCTGTCGAGAAGCAATGTTTCACCACATACATCGTTTATTTTTCTTCTACTTTGTCTGGAGAGACAGTGATAAGATGCAGATACACGGCTAGCCAGTGTATTTTTCTGTCTTCATATTTCCTGAAAAATTCTCTCTGTTTGTAGAGTATCAAATATATAGTTGTAAGAGAAACCTCTCTTTAAACACCTGAATCACAGAACTGGAGAGGTGCCATGATTTTTGTGTCATTTGCTGACTGATTTGATGATTTTTGATGGACTCCCCCATCCCTGATCTGTTATGCTGTGCATCTCACTCTCACGCTGCAATGTGATCATTGATCTTGAGGTGATACCTCAGGCAACAGGAAAGAAAACAGCTTAAATGTGCTCAGTGAAGGGCATCTGTCCCGAACAGCGTGGTCGCTAGCAGAGGAGTCAGTATGCACACCTCAGCTTCAAGCTGCACCATGGGAACTAGGGCTGGATGGCAGCTGTTTCCCTGGAGACCTGGACAATACAGGACCTGCTCTCTAATTAGCTACGCCCACCCAAGTCAGCAGCGAGGCAGGGGGCATGCCTCAGTGCAAGATATTTCTTTGACTACATGTTGCTGCTTTGTTCCGAAATAGTGAAAAAAAAACATGCAAAGAGGCAAAAGGGCAAAAGACAAGGACATAGCAACAGGAAAGGAAGCAAAATGGGCAGCGAAGATTACAGGTAAAATATATGAAAATGTGCTAAAATTGTTATTTTATTGAAAGCAGAATCATGTGACTCTCCATTGGACTAGAATCGAAGACTTGTCATCGACTGTATATAGAAGTTGGACAGCAACTGCTATGTGACCAAATTGTTGCAATGTCCTAGTTTGAAGACTTTATCATAACATTTTGGCTGTCAATATTTTGTTGTTATGGTCATGTGGACTTCTAAGTTATTTACTCTTTAATGCTAGCAATAGCATTAGCCTGATAGCATTAGCCTCACATAGACAGAGATGTGCTAGATAAGTAACATACGAGTAAAATGAAAATAAAATTTTACTCTCTGTTACTTATCAGATGATTCCTTTAAAAATGCTTCAGTTTTGTACCTACTGTAAGCATGTTTGTTTATCCTGTACAGAGATTGACTCAGTTTTGGAGTAAGCCTCAAGTGGCAATTTCAGGAACTGCAGTTTTTGGCACTGGTTTCATTTTTACACCCCAGAGGTGTCTGCTTGATCCTACCATCCACTGAACATGTTAGTGACATTAAATTTGCTAATTAAACTTTACCGTTCAAGTAAAGATGTGCTAGTTGGCATGATATGTGTTATAAGGCGAACTCGGCCCTCTTCATTTAAGGGTCAGTGAGCAGAGCCTCCAAACTGCCCTAGATACCAAAAAGAACAGCACGTTTTTACTGAACCTCCAGTGCCGCTCGTGGCTTGAATGTCTTTTATGACAGTTGACATGAGTGACTCATGCACCCAGATCTAGGGAAGGAGAGGCCTGACTTATGTGCCCCCTGGAGTTTCATTTATATGTCCTTCATGGTGCACAGTCCAGTGGAGAACAAAAACTGCTTTGTGTTAGAGCCTCTGTTTTAGTTTGCTCAGATGTTTTTGATCGGGGAACATTTTTTTTGGAGGTGGTTAGAGTACACAAACTGTGGAGAAATCACAAAAATAATAGGCATCTATCATCAGCCATAAGGTGAACCCAAAGGGAGTTTTACTATTTTGATAACATTTAAAGCTCAGGCGCCGATAAATTAGGCATTGACCGGAGCAACAAAGTGGCTTCTACGACTTTTGACATGTGCAGAACACTGTATTTTTTTTCTGCCTTGTATGGGAAATTTTCAGCAGAACAGCCTGTGTGTCACTTCTAACCCCCAAGAGAGGGCCAGAGAAGGGGCAACTAGTAGAAAAACAGGAAAGCTAGAGTTACAGGGAGGTTACCCTACATGCAGCTTATGTCTGTCTTACTGTCTCTGGCTACAAACTGCAGAGCAATGGAAAGAGACAAGTGCTGAATGGAAATATGATATTATGGAATGCAGTACCTGTAGCTGTCTGCTCCTCCATATGCCCCTCTCCTTTTGGACTGTGAGACAAATCAGGTGGACCTTAATGGTCAAAGAAATGCAATTCCAATAAGTTGGGATGCCATGCTAAATGTAAATAAAAATAATGCAATGATTTCCAAATAAAATAAAACATAAACCATTTTTTTATTCACAATAAAACACTTCTCAAATGTTTAAACTTAGAACATTTACTATTTTAAGAAAACAACAAGGTCATTTTGAACTGATGGCAGCAACATGTCTCAAACAAGTTGGGAGAGGGCCATGTTTACAACTGTACAGCATCTCCTCTTCTTTTAATAACAGTCTGTCATCTGGGAAGTGAGGAGACCAGCTGCTTGACTTTTGTGAGAGGAATGTTGTCCCATTCTTGTCTGATATAGGATTCTAGCTGCTCGACAGTCCTGGGCCTTGTTGGTCGTATTTTTTGTTTCATGATGGGTCAAATGTTTTCAGCTGGTGAAAGGTCTGGACTGCTGGCAGGCCACTTAAGTACCCGGACTCTTCTACTACAAAGCCACGCTGTTGTAATAGGGTAGTGTGAGGTTTGGCATTGTCTTCCTAAAATATGTAAGGCCTTCCCTGAAAAAGACGGGAGCATATGTTGCTCTATGACTAGTATGTACCTTTCAGCATTGATGATGCCTTTCCAGATGTGCCAGCTGCCAATTCCATAGGCACTGATTCCCCTCTATACCAGAGATACAAGTGTTTGAACTGAGTGCTGATAACAACAATCTCAAATTCGATTCTTCTGACCACAGATCAGTTTTCCGCTTTGCCTCAGTCCATTTTAACTTAGTTTACATACAGATTCTTCTTTGCATGAAAGAGCTTTACCTGGAAAACTGGGTTCACAGGCAGTGACTTCTGGAAGTGTTCCTGAACTCGTGCAGTGATTTCCATGATGGAGTGATTTCATCCCTCTTTTTAGTGCAGTGCCATCTGAGGTCCCGAAGATCACGGGCATTCAGTACTGATTTTCGTCCTTGTCCATTCCGCACAGAGATTTCTTCAAATTTTCTGAATCTTTTGATGATATTTTACAATACATGAGATATTCTTTGCAATTTTATGTCCTGGGACATTATTCTGAAACTGCTGGACATTTTGTTCTTTGCAAATTGGTGAACACCTGCACATCTGCCTCACTAGCGTGCTTTTTTATACCTAATTGTGTCACTGACCTGTTGCCAATTAACCTAATTAGTTGTGAAAATGTTCTCCAGCTGTTTGTTTTTAGTACCACTTACTTTTACAGCCTTTCGTTGCCTTGTCTCAAGTTTTCTGAGATGTGTTGCTGGCATCAAATTCTACATGAGATGAAATTTTTCTTATTATTCTTAAAATGGAATCAGACTCATAGCAATTTATTAATCCCACAGGGGGTCAATTGTTTTGTTACAGACATAAAAATTTAAATACGAAAGATAGAAAATGTAGACTCTTGTAAAATAAAAATAAGTCAAACTAAGGCACTCATAGGGCAGTGTTAGATTAAATATTCCAAAGTTAAACAATACAATGTAAACAAGATACTGTAAGTGAAATAGTCGAGCCACAGGTAGGACGTGGCTTCTGGTGAACGTCCTCCTGTGGCTGTCCAGCGTGAGATGGTCCAGTATCGACAGTAGCCTCTGCCAGAGAGTCAGACTTCACATCCACAACGTTACTGGCCTTGCAGATCAGTTTATTGAGTCTGTTGATATGCGCTACTGTCAGTCTGCTGCCCCAGCACACCAAAGCACAGAGGATGGCACTGGACACCACAAACTCAAAAAATCCTGAGCAGATGTTAAAGGACCTCAGTCGTCTCAGAAAATAGAGACAGCTTTGGCCCTTCTGTGTTTTTGATAAATTTCAATTTATTGACAATGTAAACGCCAAGGTATTTGTAATCCTCCACTGTCTCCACACAGACTCCATGGATGGATATAGGGGTCACTGGCGCTCAGGTCGCCCTCATGTCCACAACCTTAGTTCCTTCGTCTTCGACTTGTTTTTTTACTTTTTCTCGAACTGAGAGCTTAGCCAGGTTTGTTGCTGAACGTGGGCTTAGATCTCATGTACACTGTGACCAACATGGTAATAATAGCAAAAATATTTTGTGTCATAACCTCAGTGTCTGCCCTCAGTCATTGAGCCCTTTGTGGTCAAGGTTACTGGGGGAGCGGTGTGCAAACAAATGAAAGGAAATATCCAGCTCTGTTGAGCTGTAACACACGAGCCTGTACGTCTCCTATAATGTCCATGTTGTTCTGTCATGTCATTTAAAGCTTATCAGCACCCTTCAGTGTTTCACAAACTGAAAACTCCACTTTTCAGGAACATTAACTTTAATAAAAAGCTCCTCCGGCTTTAGCGAGACGTTATATTACATGATCAACACATGAAAGGGAAACTACATAAAGAAATAGATTAAAATGGCAAAATGGTTGTAGCTGAAAAGGCCCTTAGCCTGGCTGCTCAGCAGTTTAGTTCCCCTAAAACCACTTGAGTTTCTCTAATGAGTTTGTGAATTCTTTTCAGCTGAATATTTGAGAGTGAATCAATTTAGAGGTTCGAATTTGAGAGCCTAAAGGCGAATTCTGACAAGCCTTAAATTGCTTGGGAAGTAGTTTGCTTTTGAATGGTGTCATAAACTCTAATGATGTTAAGAGGCTTAATTGTAATTTTCTTAAATATAGGTTTGTTGTTTAATACAGACCACAAGAATTCACTGCCTCAGTTTTGTAGCCCTTACAGGATTAATGTGAATATGGCACGGGACTTTACACAACTGTGGCACAGCGGTGGAAGGCTGCGGGTTGACAACATCTACCCGGCCTTTCAAAATATTATCCCTTAAAAATATATTTATGCTGCCGTGAGACCGGGTGGGTTATAAACGCACATATTTACACAGACCTCTGTTTATGGGGCATTATTTACTTTTAATCTTTACGAGACCCTGTTTTATTTTTCACCGTTCTTCAAGAATGATTAAAATATATGGCTTTACCTCGTAAATTTTAGTGCTTGACAAAAACATCTCTTTCTGGATCATGCCTGACAGACTGTGTGGAGCGAGCCTGTGGCTGTTTGTGTGGAGTCACGTTAAAGATGACAAAGACCTTGATCCAGGCATCAATAAGCCTTCCTGTTCCTCTTTAGACTGGAGACCAGTCTGAGCTGTGATGAGTCCTCTGACAACTGTGGTTTTCCACTACACCAAACATGCTACAGTCTAGTAGATTAAAAGATGAAAGCAGAAGGAACAAATTAAGATTATATGTCTGCGCAGAACAGTGTGTGTGCTTTTGAAGACTTCTCCAACTTATACCGTAATGGAAATTTTTTGTAACGGTATGAATTTCGCATTAGGCAATACCTTAATTCGACCACCGTCTTAAGCCACACCTGAATCTGAAGACAGTGTGCAAGAGGCTAGAAGAAGTTCTTGGCCAAGAGTATTTCCTGCATCTCCTTCGGTGGTGCATCCGCTCCTCATCCCAGAGAACATCGAGACAATAGAACAGATGGAGGAAGAAGACTGTCCGTGCATCTGGTTAAATGCATTGAAAGGACATTTTTAGCAAGCCTCCCACTGACAGTGAGGCCTGAAACAACATGTTAGTGGAGCCATGACTCTGTTTCATGTTTCACTACCAGAAATTAAAATTTAGTAAGGTATAGCAAAATTTTGTGTAATCTAAAATGCTGAATAACATCAGATTTTTTTTTTTCCTTTCAGTGCCGTCTTGCTGCTGCTTCCATTGTCAGAGTAGCAGAGGTCATTTAAAGCCAGGGCCTGACATGTTACATAATGTTATGATTTAGACTCCCTCGATGGAAAATGAATCAGGAAATCCCCCATACCACAGTTAATATGTCCTTTACCATTATTAACATTACTGTGTCATCCACTGTTCGCTTCCAGCTGTGGATTTATCCAGGTGTAGCCCACCTTTCAAGATTTGTGTTCCTCTAATTGTCATCTTTCAACCCCTTTCTTCATATAT